>JASSRZ010000072.1:7782940-7797166 GCA_032164315.1 Malacoctenus gilli | reverse complement strand
CACACACACACACACACACACACACACACACACACACACACACACACACACACACACACACACACACAGGTAAAACTCGATCTGGCTACCTGGTACCGCCGTAACCCATTTGTTGTGTGAATGTATGTTCTATCTGTTTAGCTGTAGCTTTAGATTAGCGTTTATTGACAGTGTATTGTGAGATTGTGAGAGATATACATTTCATAATAAACTGTTGTGTGTGTGGAATAAGAAATCTCTGTGTGTTGTTGCACATTATTGTGATAAGTGCTGTGTCTACGGTCAGTGCTCGATTTCACTCTTTTTCAAATTTAGTGATTTCTTTGGTAAATCCCTATATTTACAGTATGTTTGTTCTGGTTATTGATCCCTGTTCACTGGGTGGGGCCCTGTAATTATTAATTCTAGTTGATAATTATAATTTAAAATCTTATTGCTTTAAGCAATTAATAAGCTGCCAATAACCAAACTTCTCTTGCTTGAGTTATTGGCTGTTAAACTAGCCCTGGAAGAGTGGCGCCATTGGCTGGAAGGGGTGGAACAAGCATTTGTGGTTTGGACTGACCACAAATATGTATAATATATCAGATCCGCATAAATGTTGAATTCTAGACGGGCTTGGTGAACACTGTTTTTCGGCTGGTTTCCTTTCACCTTAACCTATCACCCTGGCTCCAGTGGTGCACGTTCCAGTGGTGCAACGTGCACAACGATCCCTGCCCGGGCCAGGCAACTGCCCACTTAATTTATTGTTTTTCCGTGACACTGTCCGGTATCAGGTTCTGCAGTGGGCCCATTCCTCCCGCTTCTACTGTCATCCTGGGGTTACACGGACTCTGGAGCTACTTCGATGTCAGTTTTGTTGCAAGACTATGGTCCAGGATCCTAAGGAGTTTGTGGCCGCGTGTGTGACGTGTGCCTAACACAAGACCCCCAACAACCCAGTTCCAGCCTGCTTCAACCCCTGCCGGTGCCCCAGCATCCATGGTCCCACATTGCTGTGGACTTCGTCACTGGTTTGCCACCCTCTAATGGTAACACGGCAATCCTGACTGTTGTTAATCATTTTTCAAGATCTGCGCATTTCATTGCCTGACCCGAGCTCCTGTCAGCCAAAGAAAGAAACGGCAGATCTTCTAGTAGCAAATGTCTTCAGAATCCACGGCATCCCCTCTGATATTGTGTCAATTCGAGGACCCCAATTCACGTTGGAGGATTGGAGGGCCTTCTGCAAGGCATTGGGTGCTTCCATCAGTCTCTCCTCGGGATTCCACCCCAAGTCCAATGGGCAGACTGAGCGAGCGAACCAGTCGTTGGAGACTCTGCTGAGGTGCATCACAGGAGAGAACCCCGCTGCCCGGAGCACACAACTTCCCTGGGCGGAGTATGCTTTTAATTCTCACACAAATTCCTCCACCTGCTTGAAACCCTTCCAGTATGTTATGGGTTTTCAGCCACCGTTCTTTCCGGCCCAGGAAGAGGAAATTGCCGTTCCTGTCCAGGCATATATGTGAAGGGACCTGGAAACGAGCTTGAGCATCCATTGAGAGATCTAATCCATGGATGGAGCAGCAGTCCAATTGGCACTATATCCCTGCACCAATGTATGCTCCTGGTCAGAGAGTGTGGCTTCAGGCTTAGGATTTCCCTTTAAAGGTGGAGTCCAAAAAGAGGGCTCCACAGTTTGTCGGATCATTTGAGGTTGACAGGGTGGTAAGTCCCAGTTCTGCTCAGTTAAAACTGCCGAGCTCATTGAAGATTCATCTCACCTTTCACGTCTCCCAACTTAAGCCTGTTAAAGACAGTCCCATGCCCCCCCTCCCCCCCCCGTTCCTCCTCCCCCTCCACCAAGGATGTTGGGCCTGCTTACACTGTGAGGCAGTTGTTGGATGTTTGTCGGTGTGGAAGGGGGCTGAAGTTCCTGGTCGACTGGGAGGGGTGCGGCCCAGAGGAACGCAACTGGGTTCCCAGGAGCCAAATCCTGGACCCAGCATTGATCCGGGATTTAAGGAGTCGACACCCTGACAAGTTCCGCGTGCACCTGAGGGTGCGGGGTGGGGGGGTTAGTAAACCATCTGTCTGTCTCTTCCATGTGCGTGTCCGCGCCTGAGTCTCTCGGTCCGCTTCCGTGACTGACAGTGTCGCCTCCAGATGACAGGTGTGGATGGCAGGTGGTGTGTCTTTGACCAGTTTTCCAAATGAGGTCTTAGCCGAATCAGAATTTCAGTCAACTTCGTCTCCAGGTAGAGCCACATATCATTACTTCGTCTCCAGGTAGAGCCACATATCATTACCGCACCGACCCAAGTAGGGAAATCTGGCCTGCTAAAACAATCCCCCCTTGAAAAAAATGAAGTTTATTTCTTTTGATAATTGACATATACAGCAATATCAAGTATATGAAACAGTTTATACTGCAGTGTCATGGCCCCTTTAAAAATACATTTTAGAGAGTCACGTTCACTGTTGCACTTGGTGTCAACTAACAATAATCATCGCCTCAGGTTTTTTTTCAAAAATTCCAAAGTCTTCTTCCATGAATCTTCCTGAGCAGCAGCGTGAGGTGCCGGCTGACCTCCCCACAGGGTCATCACTGCAGAGAAAGCACCACAACACAGTTCATGTTATCACATCCAACTCGTACTGTACCATTTTCGTGAGGATGTGAATGGAAACTGAATGTGCAAATAACTTAAGTTTTACAAATCCTCAAATGCTGGAATGTTTAATGACATAATTTTAGGTCATATGAGCCTAAGTTGCAAAAAAAGTGGAGCTCCTATGATGAAGGTCCTGAAGAATTGTGTAGCAGTGAAAAAACATCCAAAATATTTAAGAACTAATCAATGTTAGAGAATAAAAGTGCAAGACTCACATTTTTCTGGTTTGACACGCCAGAAAGATGCCCTGACATTCGGCGAGTAGGGCGGCTCAATCAAGTGACCAGCATCACGGTAGGACAAACGACTAAACAGATGTGATTTGCCGGCAGACTTTAGGATTTCCTCTGTCTGAAGATGAAAAAAAGGAAGTATCATTCTTGCTGAACAAGTTTTTAACAATTTCATCAGATAATTCAAACCATTAAATTCAGATTTCTGAATCATCATTAAAAAATGTCCAATATACCATGTCTGCGTTCTCAGCACTCGCAGCGCTAAGGTCGTCTTCACCCACGATGTAAATTAGTGGACATTTGAGATCCTCTACCTGCAAGAGTGATATTATTCTTGAGGAGGGCTCATAACATGTTTCTATCTTCAGGGTCTGTTGCATACTGGCATTTGTTTGTAAATGTGCACCAGTGTTGGTGTCTGGGAGTCGAGCGGCATCACCTTCACTCTGTATTCAGGTGGTGTAAGATGAGGTAAGGAGGCATCCTTGAATATGACATAGCCCTGATCATCAAACGCCCAAAACCTCTCGCCACTAAAAGGACAAAATGAATGAAAAATGACAATGTAAATTTCTCGACCTAGAGAAAACTCTCGTGGTAAATATCTTTTGAGTTGAAGAAGTAAAAGAAACGTATTTGCCGGCTTCTTACCCGTCACGATGGAAACGGAAACCATCTGAATCCGGAATTGAGAATCGACTTCCTAACGGCCCGTTGATACAAATCAGACATGACGGCTGGAGGACACAACAAACTGGTCGCATCAGATTTAGGAACAAACAGTTCATCATACAACTCAGCTGACTGTGTCCCAGCCAGGCTTTCATCCATCCGGAAGAAAACTCATTTCGGCTGCTTGTATCCGAGATCTCGTTCATTCGATCATGACCCAAAGTTCATGACCGTAGGTGAGGGTTGCAATGTAGATCGACCGGTAAATAGAGAGCTTGGCTTTTTGGCTCAGCTCCTTCACCAAGACAGACCGATACATTGACCGCATTACTGCAGCCGCTGCACCGATCCACCTGTCAACCTCCCACTCCAATCCACCCTCACTCATGAACAGGACCCCAAGATACTTTGTGTGGCTTTCATTTACAATTAAAAACAAAAGTATCATGAGACTGACAAATAGATGGCAGTTAGTGTAGTGACGTACGTTGACGCCACATTGAGTGGCAATACGGAGACACAGGTAGACTCCAAACGAAAGTCCAATGAGCCCAATTCTGTCCCCGTCGACCTGAGGGTGGTCCTGGAGCAGGTGGTATGCCGACTATGCAGACAGGTACATTTGGTCAGTTAAAGGAAAATGATTGAGACAAAAAGACATTCTGAAGGAGTTGATACTGTTTAGAATTAACAATTGAGGTACAAGAAAGGATGAGTTGCAGACAGCACCTCCTCTTACCCTGAAATAGTCATCACCAACATTTATTTGGTCTGGAGGGCCGGGTAAGTCTTCATGCCCGAAGTAAGCAAGAGAAAGACTAGCATAGCCGTGGGATGCCACCAAAGCAGAGCGGTACTCCACCAGTCCTCCTCCCATTCCCCACAGGTCCAGCACTCCTGGAAATGGTCCCGGACCTGTGGGGGCACATCACAGAGCAGGAACATGCTTCCTTCACGCCGCATCAAACATAAAAACCACTGTATGAACGCACCGAGTGCTCACCAGGGGGGAGGAAGAGCGTGCCCACCAATCCTTTTTGACGAATCTCTATTCTCCTCACTCCTGGCGCCATGTACCAACGTTCAGTCGTGACAGTCACAAGCTCAGAGATCGCCCCCCCGCTGGGGGACACGTGGCCCTTCAGGAGGGAGATGTGGACTTGGTATGGAGTCTCCACATCTCTTTTTCTCAGTCTGTTAGTGAATTAAACATATTTGAAAGATTTGTGAAACGGCAACCAATCACAGAGTGATACGTATCTTATATCAGCAGTTTAGTTTCAGCTCTGAGTGAGAAGTGGGAGTCACAAAAAGGCCTTTTTGATTCACTGTCTATTCTCTAACATTTTTTAATCTTTATAGATCAAGCACTTCTGTTACATCTGTCACATTTCACAAGAGTCAAAGACATAACCTGATAACCTATTCCGTTCACTTTTCAGTCATTCTAATCTTATGACTGATAGAGGTAAAAAAGAGCCACATCTCATTGGAGTGTGAGGAGGACATGGGTTTTATGGCAATAAACTGGCTGCTGTGTTGATCATGCATGACCACAATTGCCCATTAGTAACGTGAGCCACTGTGAGGAGACAAGTCCGGCAGTGAGACTGGCTGGAAACTTTGTTTCTGCAGAGCAGGACAGTCACTTGTTCCAGTCACTTGCCTTAAGCCTTCTCTTCCTCCAGGAGCTGGATGCAGACCCCAGAAGAGTCCCATCGGCTCACAGCCCACATATGAACCCCCCAGTGAGTGGTCACGAGTCACTTTGGAAAGGAGACAGAGAGACGCTGTGAGAATCAAAGAAACTAAACTTTTTATATGAATATTATCAAGTCACTAATAATAATAATAATAACAACAATAATAATAATAATAATAATAATAATAATAACAACAATAATAATAGAAATAACAAGATGTAACTTTGAGCCCTATTTTTTTCAATTCATGAGAAACAAAAACACACATCTTGACATGACTGTTTTTTGGAGCTGGCTGTTATTGAGCTGTCAAAACAGATGGCTTTGTTTCACTCACAGTTGACACTGCCGCCTTCATCAGTTGTATAATGGGCGAATGCCTCCCATAAGTCACCATCCTCGCTGTGCATGCGACTGCACACTGTGACGGGAGAGTGTGGAGGCAGGAAACTTCCCCTGATGCTGATCAGCTCGTCGATGAGGGCCCGAGCAGGAGCAGCTTCCAGGAGAGGCGCTTGTTTCAAGCCGCTCCTGCAATGAACTGAAGGGAAAACAAACGAACTGCACAGAGTCATGCTGAGGAGAATGCAATTTGCTGCTCTCAAGTCAATAAAGGACATTTTCAGCCAAAAACTGTGCAACACTCAAATACCAGTACCAAGAGAAGAAATCAAAGATGCTATATTGCTCCGCTCTTTAGCAAAGTTGCAATAAGTACTTTCTTACGTCATCCTTTCACCCTTTATACTAACTTCAGTTGTTTCAGCTTACAGATAGTGAACCATTATCGAAGTTGCATTTGATTCACGAAAAAACAGTTTTTTTCTAATTGAATCAAAGTTACATTTTAACAGAACTCGTCCAGTCTGGTCATGCAGAGAGAGGTAAACAGTTGTGTTTATTGGCTAACTTCTCTCTCTCTCTGGTTTGATATAAATGGCTTGCTTTGTGTTTTTTATACAGGTTCTTGTTCTGTGAAGCTTCACAATTTTGTCAATACAATTTGCCCAATCGTGTTTTTAGAATCTAGACATGTTTACTCTCATCTTTGCTTCATTTTTTCAAGACACTTTGGCCTTTCTCTGAATGCTATACTGTGGACTGACCTCTGCAACCATTTACTCATCAACTTAGCTTTTTTCAGCTTGCACCAACACTGAGTTGTACATTTGTGTCCCCAATACTGAACTCACAACGTGTCTCACCAGTGCAAACAAAGGAAAGCCAATGATTTCCAATGATCACATGCATCAGAATCAGTACAGAAGTGAACATCTGCTGTCCTAAGAGGACTTTTTGACATGGCCCAGCAAAGAAAAAAATTCTCACCTGCAGCATACTGAAAACCTATGAAGTTTGCATGTCTGTGGAGAAGTGATATCATCCTCATCTTTCTGAGCTGCTGTTCTGCCGGAGAAATGGAACATGACTTGAGCATGAGCCTGTATCGAGCCTGTATATTGTGAGCAAAGATCAAGAATTGAAAACCAACCCTCGCCCTCCCCCCTCATGTCTTTCTTTGTCTCCTGTTCATTCAACTGGATCCTGTGCCAAACTACTATGAGTGTCAGCTGAAGTTGAGTCCGGTCCAGAAGTGATTCACATACTCAACAGCTCAGGTTTTTTTCATGGAGTTTCGTTCTCAAGTAAGTGATTGACTTTGGACCTTGGTCTGGTGTAATGTCCCTCTCCTGTGTAACCAAAAAAGTTGTAAAGTTTTACTCCCATGGTTCACTCTAGTCACATTCAATTCGAAATTTCGCTCCATCTGAACTGCTCCAAAAACTGCAGGTTTTCTTGAGTCACAGATAAAGTGCACCAAAAGTGTGAGACTTCAAAATGTGATAAGAAACTGTGCTATTTTTCTAAAGTCTGTAACTGAGTGTTTAAGCCTGTGTGTGTGTGCGTGTGTGTGTGCCTGCGCGTGTGCGAGAGAGAGAGAGAGAGAGAGAGAGAGAGAGAGCGATCGAGAGCAATTTTTAACAGCTAAACTGTGCAAATGTGTTTCCCAAATCCTTAAGAGACAAAACATTGTTTAAATGTTTTTAAGTTCCTTGCAAGTGAAGCTATCAATGCAACTTTGAGAGTGTTGCGGTGTGCGTGTAAAGTTGTTCCCTCTCACCAGTGCAGACGGAGTCCTGGCGGAAAGAGTCACACCAACACACAAACAGGAATTCATGGCAGTGGGCGGGGCTTCCGATTTCACAGGATGACGTTCACTCCTCAGTGTGATACGGCTGGTTGAGACTACACAAACAGGATCTCAGATTAAATTAACAGGAATGCACAACAAGGCTGAAAGCTGATCCATGGAAAACATGTGACGAGTTTACTCTGTCAATCATCGGTGGACAATTGTCAAACGACGTGACAGCCTAAATGATCAGTTCATTGTTAACGCGACTTAAATTAGGGCAAACGTTTTGCTTGTCCATTTGAGTTCCTCTCATTTTTTTTCATTGATCTGCTTGTTTCATATAAATTTGCAGCCCGTGAACTAATATGCCTCGTGATGGTTGCAATCCTTTATCTATCTGGAGTGGCAATAGTCTAAGCTACGACGCTTTGTCTGTCGGACTGTTGCAAATAAATACTTGAAATACACATAAATTGAGCATGAAAATCAACGTTTTGCTCCGTCTGTCACATGCCGATCACGAGCTTTGATGGCTTCTTTTAACCTATCCAACTAATGGGCAATGAAGAATGTCGGCTGACATTTGACGTTACTCCTCTTCCTATTTCTTTGCTGGTGTAACTAGTATTCAGCTGAAGACGGCATGCTGTTTTGTTCCATGTGTAAATTATTGTTGTGTGTTACTAATTGTGGGTATGCGTGGTGGGAGCTTCATACCTCTGCCACTTTAATGGTACCTTCATGGTCCAGCACAAAGTCAGAAGTTTGTAACTTCTGATATAAAACAAAAACTTTTTCTGTCATTTAAGAAAGACCATAAATAGGAGGACTCTATTTTGACTACATTGATTTGCTGAAAATAAATATTTCTCGGGTCCAGCTTTATCAGAGTGCGCAGAAACCACACGATTAACTGTATAGCTGCACTTGATCAAAGATTATTCTCAAGATACCGTCATCTCATCACAAACCGGCATATTTATCGTGGTTCAAAATATAGATTTCAAACACGATTAAATATTTTCGTTTTTTTGTCTAAATCATTATTTATAAAATCTTTTGTGTTTCCCTTGCTTTAATCGCCTTTATTTCCGATTATCTTGAATGCAGCGCAGCAACCGACGGCTCGAACTGATACGGCTGACACTTAGCATACAAGCATCAAACAGCGGCGGAGTCAAACGAACAAATTTACTTCACAATGTAAGTGCTCTTTTTTGGAGTTGGACTTGTTCTCTAATCAAATGTTACACACTAGGTTTAATTGCAATACTTTATGGTAGTTAGGTGGGAAACGACGACGCCAAAAAACCAACTACGCCCTAACTTTAGTACGAAGCTGCAACAAGTGCTACTGGCCCACTTTAGAAGCTAACTCAACTAACAACTCTCAGCTTTGTTTTCGAACTGACTAACATAAAAGTTTGGTAACTCTTTGTCTCAACAAAAAGGCTGTTGAAACAGCACTCACTCACCCAAAGGATTGGTATTAGGTTTAGAGACACGCACGTTGAAATGTGAAGCTTTAATCCAACTGCTAACTTGGCAGTTTGATGCTCTCACTTCATGCGGCTCCAATTTTCTATTTGTTGAGTATTAGCCGAAAGCTCCCTCTGAAGATAATAAATCATGTGGTTGTATCTGTAGATATTGTGGCTCGTTTCATAAATATTTCAAATGACAGCTAGCGCTCGAGAAGTTTATCCAGACAAGGGGAAGCATCCACGCCTCGACTGAGCCTTCCTTCGTTTTGAGAACACATTCAACAAGTCAAAAAAGTAATTCACTAAGTACTGTCGTGTCACTATTTTTGGTCGTCTCACACAGAACATGGGAAAGATTCCAGTTCCTAGTATAATAATAAAATGCAATGGTCATCGAATTTTCCTCCTTTGCAGTCTGAGTTTTCCGTCCAACTTCTGTGACCTCATGACTAACATTTGCTTATGAGGACTCATTTATGCATAATGTACCCATCTGGTTCATGGTTTAATCCTTCCCAGTCAAAGACCCACATTCTTAAGACTCTAGTCAAATATCTCATGCAGCCGAAAGCTGAATCCAGGCAGAAATGATACCAGTCGATGTTCTTAAATTAGTGTTTCCTTCAACAGCTGCAGCAAAATGTTGCCTCCAAGTAAATGCATCAGTGGTAACTCAGTGATGTAGTACAGGACCCATGGAACGAAATGTGATTGAAGGACATCAAAGTTTTGCTATACATATTTCAGAAGTACATTTTTAGGAGTAAATAAATGCTTTTCAAATACTTCTATGAAAACCCCTTCGTTAATTCTCAAGTGGGACCTTGTGTTTTCACCTTTTATAATAGTATAGTATAATATAATATAAAAGTACCTACGATAATTTGAGTGAGGTCACTGTCATTGAGCTCAGTTTTACGCTCAGTGATTTTTGTTAAATTTGGTTTGGGACTTGTACCGGTGAGCCATGGATATATTTTTCATTTCAGACGTTTGCTGTGTGTCTTTGACATATTTGGGTTTGTTACATGTGCTAATTAATGGTTTGGGCAGCAAAAGTTTTTTCTGAAAAACAATATGAGGAACTTTTTTGTAGAATTTTTGCCATTTCATGATGTCATGTCATAAAAACAGTGTCATTCATTGCTTTATTTTGTAGCACAGCGATATATTTAAGACTTATAACTGTATGTTAATCTTTTTGTCCTTGTGTTGTTTTCATTTGTTCTCATTGGTTTGTTAAAAGCCAGTCAAACCATGTAGGATTACTTCACCTTGACTCTATAGTTGAGCTGATGTTAGACTTCCTTTTGGAAGTGCTTGCGTAATGGATTTTGTGTTTAAGTTTTTTTTCTTTCAGGAAATTAAGTACTGGCTTCCTAAGAATCACCTCTATGGAGTGTTTTCCTGTGTTTATTTTTAGAAACTTGGAGTACGAGTACATTTTGAGGCCACAACTGTAGCTGCACTTTCATTATTATTCACTTTTGTGCTGTTGCAATTAAGGTCTCATGATAGACAAGCTGTTTGTTGGATAAGCTGGATTGTTCTCTGATTTTATGCTGTACTGAATTAGCCTCATCAACTCCTGACTGACAACAGTAATGGTATAGTTCCTTGTTTGAAACCTTTCAGAATCCACGCTATTTCAAGTAGTGATTTTTCTTTTAAATTTACAGAACTTTATGAAAGTATTTGATCAGAAGTAAGTGAAATGAGACCTTGGTGTTTGAAGCACCCTGCTTCCTCATTCACAAGTGAGAACTTGGAAATTGTCTCTGATGCATACTTTCATTTTCTATGGGCATTTTTTTCCCCTGAACAAGCTTTGAATTGTGCTTTGTCTTTACTTTTTCTTTTATGTGCAGCTGCAGTGCAAGTGAGCTGCTTTGCTTGAATAATTTTTTTCTTCTACAAATTCAACAGGTGATGTAAAAATCAGCGCAAAGATCAGCCACCATTGTAGGTGGAAGTTACAGCATTTAGCAATCATTAGGTGCATTATCAGGCACCCAGCTGCTTTATAAGGCTCTGACCAAATAAATGACTTTTCATTGAGTTCAATGACGACCCTTTGAAATACGAATCAGGTATTCTTGTGTTAGGAGACATGAAAGGGGGAGGGGGAGAGGACTGAAGGACCAGGATCAACAAAGTTGTTCAAGAGATGATGAAGTGATTTCAGTCATGTTTCTTTGATTTTAACTTGGTCCACTCACCGGTCTTGCAGAGTCCTTAGTGCTTGTTGCAAATTGCTAGTTTTATTTATTTTTTGGACTCGTATGTCGTCACGTTTAAACTCATTGCTCCCTTTGGATATTTTACTCTGCATGTCCCAGTCAATGAGGAACTGCGTTAAGCTTGTTTCTACTTGCATGGGTGTGTCTGTCATCTGTCAGTAAATAATTTGTTTGCATGTTAGACCTTGATGTGGACACAGTATGTGTGTTTGTTGTTGGATGGTCATCTCCCTTCTGGAATCGTAGAAATATTATATATTATCATTCAATAAGACTGATGTTCTTGTTTTGAGCCGTTCCACATTTCAATTATCAGTAGTCTGAGATGACATATTACTGAGCAATGCTGCATCATGTCAGAAGGTGGCAGCAGATACTCACTGTTATAAGCCCTTCATCCATCTTAAGTACTGGCTTTTTTACTTAGGCTGTTGCACAAGAACGACTGGACAGAAAATAACTACATGATTAAAAAGGGTCAACAACCAAACATTTTAAAAAGGTATCATTATTTTTCTGTAATTGCGCCTGTTGGTTTTAAATGTCTGTGTTTTATGGAATTAAATCAGAAAATAAGAACTGCATTAGTGTCAGTTGAAGCTGAACCAGCCACGTTTTATCTGCTCAGCTGTTCTATTATAGCATCCAACCATACTTCATACTTTGATAGCCAGAGCAAAATATATAAAATACATCAATTATGCAAAAAAAAACAAACCCTGAAACATTCATGTCCTTTGTCATGTTTAGTTTTGCTTCCATTCACTGTTGCCTTTTTGGCATATAATATGTCACATTCAAACTTTTATGGGCTATGCACCATATATCTTTTTAACCTCAACTATTGACTGAACGACAAACCAAACAACAAATAACTATAGTCAGCGACAAGCAGCGTGCTGTCTATCTTACATCTGTGCTACTTGTGCAGGCGGTTGTTTCTTAAAATATGTTTTTGGGGTTTTTTCCCAATATTGAGTGATATTTCAGTGTTTATCATGCACTTTGTGAAAATATATGAGGTTACTGAAAAGTTGAGTGTTGGCTCATTATAACCTGAGGTCTGTCTTGTTATCTGAGCAGAACTTTGCTTGGAAACTACAATATGTCAATTCCAACCATGGCTGCAAAATCAGCACAAATGGAAAAGTTTTGCACAATCTTGTTTATGACTAATAAATCTTCAAATAATTCTCTCCTTTCCCAAAACTTAAGATAAAAAAAAACTGCCTTTGCTTTACTCAAGATTCAAAGAAACGCAATAGTTATTACATTCACCCCACTGGGATACGAGTTTTTCCTCTCAGAACTACTCAATTACTTTTAAATGACACTAAGATTTGTCTTTTTACTCACTACTTGTTATGATTCGTTTTGTAACACTTGGCTTGTACCTGTGTTGTGTGTTTTAAGATGAATATACAAGCAATGTATACCCTTGGAAAACGTAATGTGATTCAGTAGATTTTTAGGTTTCATATGAAGCATATTTCACTGACTCGGGTACTGTGGCCAGTGTATAACAGAAGGACGATTTTCACACTTTGCCTCTTATGTCTTCAGGTCAGCTGCTGGTCCAGAAGGCTCCGCTGGAGCGTCATCCAACAGACGCTTGCAGCAGACCCAGGCCCAGGTGGATGAGGTGAGATAATCGGAACTTGCTTACGTTTGACTCGTTGTTTAAGTCTCTGTCTTTTATTTTCAGACAAGTGTATCAGAGGCATTGCAGCATGAGACAGAATGGTCTATTTCGAAGGGGCTTTTGATGATGGTCTTCTTCTATTGTTAGTTTCTTGAGAATGAAGCTTAACAATGCTTTTCTCTTTGACCCTTTCATGTGGCTTTTGTTTTGTTAACTCCCCACACTTTATTTGCCTATGCAGTCGGGGCCAGGTATGGTGATCTACTTTTTCTAAAAATTCAGTATATATGTATGAAAATTTCCATCTAAGCGTGTGTGCGTATGTGAGCTGCAGCCTAGTATTACCCTTCATTCCAGCTTCTCCTTTCACTTCGCCCTGCTCTGTGGGATTCCCTGTGTTCCTTGATTTCACATCCGCAGAAACTTGCATAACTCTTGGCAGCAGTGACATAATTGGATTCACCACATTGTGGAATCAGTTGCTCTTTCCAGTATGCCTCTACCTTCACATGTCATCTCACATGCCAAAGAGGTTCAGTGAAAGCTGTTTGTCTTGCAGTTTTTTGGCTATTCGTCTCCAAACCATGTCAGTAAGGCCACCACAAACGGCTGCAGAGTGTCACTCTTAATCCTCTTTATTTGTCTCTCTCTCTCTTCCTCAGTTACCCCCCCTCACTGTAAGCTCCTCCCATCCAGAACATTAACCTGCGTATGTCACACAAAGTATCCAATTGACTGCGAGAAGTTTATATAATCACTGTCTCCATGGTTATGTAAGACCTGCATGGGCCTACACATTTGCCCCGCCCCACTGCTCTGTCTGGGAGGAGGGGCAGTTGGAGGGTTTGTAGATCAGTGGAACATATGGGTTATGTGTATTCTGTGAGACTGTGTGCTCAAACATGCATGTCTGTCTATTGTAGGTGGGCTTGGTTAGCAAGCTAAAGTGCTGAAATGACTGTTCTTTCTATTTTCTTTTTTTAAATTGACTTCGCAACCTGTAATCTTTCTCATTGTTTGGTTCATAAGGCAACATTGCTTTGAGTGTTTTACCACTTGAGGCAATTATGTCATTATTCCATTTGTGCTGTTTTCGCACATTTTAATTTTTTTTATTGCAATTCATCAGTGTTTTCAACAAGGGGCTTGTTGTACAAACAGCTCCTATATTTATGTTTATTATGTGTATGTTATGACTAGGTGGTGGACATTATGCGCGTCAATGTGGACAAAGTACTGGAACGGGATCAAAAGCTGTCTGGACTGGATGACAGGGCACACGCGCTGCAGGCTGGAGCCTCCCAATTCGAGACCAGTGCTGCTAAACTGAAAAGAAAGTACTGGTGGAAGAATCTCAAGGTGCCTGAGCTTAGTAGTCTTTACACACACACACACACACACACACACACACACACACACACACACACACACACACACACACACACACACACA
>JASSRZ010000072.1:7767574-7778803 GCA_032164315.1 Malacoctenus gilli | reverse complement strand
TGTGTGTGTGTGTGTGTGTGTGTGTGTGTGTGTGTGTGTGTGTGTGTGTGTGTGTGTGTGTGTGTGTGTGTGCATGATGAAATAGACACTAACACAAAGCATTCAGTGCAACTGAAGACGTGACTGGAAATTGATGGTCTCCACACTGCTAGACAGCTCAGCTCTTTCCATCCATATTGTCGTTGCACTCTTCTCTTTACACAGTAATTCAGGACTCAATAACGAGTGCTTGCTCATGCCTACCAACTGGGAATGTAAATGAAAATCAGTGCAATTCTACTCTGGCCTTGAATGCATTTTGCTTGAATAAAAAACAGTTTAACTCTGCTGGTGTCTTGTGTTTATGTGTCAGAAGAATGCAAGATCGTGACTACTGCCTCATGATGACAGGTGAACTAGATACTCGGTCAAATGTTGGAAATGTCTGTCCGAGGGGAAAGAGGTCAAACTAACAAACCATCTTTTAAGCTCTTACAAATAAATTTTTCATGGTGCAAAAAACAAAGTTCAATTCAAAAATTTAACACTTCTCTGATAGATGTTAATCCATGATTACTTTCTGTCAAACGACACATGATTTCTGACATCCTTCTGCTTTGTTTTTTTTTTTAATATTGATTCGTTCCTAAAGATTTTCAGCAAGTCTGCTGACAGTGCAGAGACTTGGGTCTTAAATCAAAGATTTCCTGTTGGAGACAACACCCGGCTGCACTGTATCAGCTAGACCATGCAGTGGCTGTGTTTATTCATCAAGCGGTGGAGGGTTGGAGGGTGCAGCGGAGTAGTGGTGAGTTGCTTGCGCAGTCTGCTCCGGGCTTGTTGTTTCTCTGTTGTGTAACATGGCAATCCACGTGAATCGCCAGCGAGCCCCCGACACACTGTGGACCCAGCACCTCCTGTATTACCAACGCTGGCCAATCAGATCACGGATGCAAATTAACCTGTCCAATCAGTGACGAGTGGGAGGGGTTTTGCTGCGCCGGGCTCACGTTGCACAAATGTGTCAACCGCTCAAGAGTGGATGACGATTATAGCTACGTGACTGGGACATATATTGCAAAAAACAGCCTCTAATGACGACCAGAGATCAATATAGAGGATTGTTACTGTTTGGACATTGAAATAAGGACACACGTGCTTTGAAAAAGGTAAGTATTTTTACATAAAACTGGAGATGAGGGGTGTAGTTCACGCTTTGGTTTAGCCAGCTAATCTCCCCTCACACGGGACCAAACGGTGAGCGAAGTGAACGCAAAGAAATCAAACGCACTTTTTTCTGGCATTGATCATTTCTGATACACTGTTGTGAGTGTGTTTTGTGAGGATTTAACTGAGGTGTGAATTTGTACTGGGCCAGAGCTGTTGGTTAGTTGTGTGCAATGCTAATGCTATTTAATATGTCTGCCGCAAAGTAAGTGGCTACGAGTTGCGCAGGGGTGGCTGCTGATTCCGTAACAAACTGTTGCTCACATGCACGGAACACGCTTACAATATGTTAACACTTACAGCTGTTTCTGGTTTCGGGAGACACAAAGCTTGTGTGGCCAGTAAAATCTGATCAACCAGACTTGAATAAAGGCCATTTATCGCTCTTGAACGGTCACTGTTTGTCGTTTTGGCTAAATGTGTGTTTTTGTTATGATGTGGCACAGCAGGCCCCAGATGTGCACTTTTGTGAATGATGAGTGGCGGATGTGCCATGTGGCTGAAAAACTACTTGCATTTCAAGTCTGGAAATACCTTTTTATTTATTTATTTATGTTTGTTGTGGATGAAAGCATCTGGTTGAAGCATTAATGAGTACAACTTCTTATCAGATTTGAAAGTTGACTTCTTTGGGGTTGCAGAGTCATCTCAGTGTTCAAAGTGACCTAGATAGAAACATGGGCCAGTTGTTTTTTTCAGTTTGGGGATGGCCCAGTGAGAGCACTTATCAATAAAACACATCTATCAATGTAAAGGTGATAATTCAAAGTTGCAAACAGCAGTCAGAGAAAGGATCAATGATTCAGGCTGAAGGGACTCACACTGTCAACAAAACAAACTCTGTGATCCTTCACTGGAAACAGGCTGGCAGGCTAATAGGATGATGTATTCTTGTCATTTCAATGACAAGACAGACGGGCCTCCCACCTTATTGTCTCCTTGAGTCTGTTACAGTCTTTCAACAGCCTCTCTGGACATACCTCAACCCCATAAATATTTACTTAGCTGTTACAAGTCGGGCAGTCTTTTCGAATGTAAATCTTAGTATTTTTGTCCTTGAAGTAACGATTGAGTGCCCTGTCCACATGTTGCCAGTTCATGACTACTCATCAGATAATGGTGTGTTTTCATAAAAAAACAAATGTTGCAGGTCTGTGGATGACTATTTTGCAAAGTGTTTAAACTGTATTTGCAGGAACACTTTCTGGATTGTGGTGCGTATATCAAGATTTCTTTCTGTAGCCGCTGGTTCACTTAATGGGATCTGCATGCAAAAATAGATGATCTCTTTCCGCTTGAAATTGAAGAGAAAAATCAGTCAGTGTAATTTAATCTTCTGTTCTTATTGTGGTGGCTCACTGACAACAAAGTTTGTTATGCAGTGTTCTTGATTTATTGTTGTTCTCCAGATTTGTGTGTACTTCAGTGTCATACACTCGTCTTTATCTTCAGTGATCTCATCTTTACAATTCCTTTCATATTGACCAGTTTTATTTCCATGTCAGCAAGCCCCTCCTGCTGTATGCAGACTGTCACCCTCACCTCAATGGAACTTTCTGTCAATTTGTGAGTGCGAGGGAGATCTCAGGACACTGAACTAGAACGAATGTCTTCCAGCAGTGTGGGCTCTAACACAAATATTCCCTCCATGAAGATTTTGTTCTTGGTCTTGGTTATTTTCACTCCAGAAAAACTAGTTTTTTTCCCAGTGAAGCATGTAACTTTTATGTTGGGCTGTCATCTCAGATGAACGGGAAGATTCTGGCCATCCTATTTTTATCGGAGAGGGTGGGCTGAAAATCAAAACAGCTTCTCTGTATAACGCAATACAGTTCACAAACTACAAGCATTGAGAACTCCCTGCATTTGAGTCAACATCACAAAAAAGTAAAGTAAAATCCAGCACTTTAGTTTCATTTTGGACTCACAAAACACCTTCAGCTATAGTTCAAACTCCCATTTATCTGGTTGAGAAGGGGGAGGAAATGTCTCAGTACTGTGACCTAGCTTGGACTGTAAGTCACACACACAGTTTTATTAGGTGTTTGTGTGGAGTGGGGCTGGTTCAGGTAGACTGAAGTATCGTCCATATGCTCTGAGCTGAGCAAACGGCTTACATAATCCTGCAGCAACGACTTGGTGAACGTTGCAGGGTGTTTTCACTGTCTCCTGTTTTGCCTCTCAGTCTGTGCGCTGTCCCTCTGCCATGTGTCAGCTGCCATTCTTTTGCATCTTTGTTGCTCATGTTATGTTTCCTGGAAAAACACAAGGCAGTGAGAAAGCAAACAAGAAAATATGGTCCCTTCAAAATAAATTCAAGAAAGCTCTTCAAGACGAAGCACAGAAATATAACTGTCTGAGTAATGTCTGAATGTGCATAAGTTGTTATACAAGCTAGTGTGACATTGTGCGACTTGTGATGTGCAATGACGGGCAGATTCGGACCTGGTCTCAGCTCTATCGATGGATGAAATGTGCTCATGTGTAAAACGTGTATGATCGGAGTGAGTCACAACTCTGTGATTCAGTTTAATGATCAGACAGTCCAGCAGCATTACATAACCAGGCAGATTGTGTTTGTTCACAGCAATGAAATTAAAAACATTGTCACGTCGCACACAGCCACTTCATTTGTTTTCATTAGGCAGGAGCATTGTTGCCATTTACTTCGTTTTTTTTGACCCGCCATTCACAGCACATGGAATGACTAAGTATTTTTGAGTCTCACGCAACATGCAAATGGTGGGGCAGTCGGAGTAGGAAGAGCGTCAGGTACAGTTAGAATAATGCAATGTCTGTTTCTGAAGGCGATCCAGTGCGGTCATGCAGGGACAGGCGCAGCAGTCATCAGGGTTAATAATTACACCTGTGCTTTCCTGCTGTGACACAACAGAGTTGAGAAGATCAACATCCTTTAACCATTTAACCATGTACTTTCTATAAACAACCAGGCCTGCATGATGTCTCAGTGGTAAGCACGCTCACCCATCAGGTCACTTTTTTCTCTCTGTGTGCATGAAGTTCTCTCTCAGGCCCCGGTTTCTTCCCACATTTAAAGGAAATAGAACATGTATATGGGGTAATTAGTGACTGTAAATTGTCCTTGGAAGTGTGTGTGTGTGATTGTGCATGTCTCTGTCCTCTGATGGACTGGTGACCTGACCAGGGCGTACCCTGCCTTTTCCCAATCTAACCTGGGATTGGCCCCTTGTGACCCTCATTTAAAAGGCAGTACAGACGATAAAAGCACACTTTAACATATTGCAGAGACTGTCAGTTGCATTTACAACTGATAAGCTGGTCAACCTACCATGTGACCAGTTCAGTGTGTTTTTAAGGGCTCAGTGAGCTATCTGAACATCCACAAACCAGGTGTGATGTGCCTGTGGGATCACAGACATGCTTTTTGTAACTGAAAAATACAAATAACTTCAAGAATCTGTCATTTGCTGATTTCACTGATTTGGTAATATTTTGTTGCTTTATCAATGAAAAAGAAACTTCTGTTTTAGGTTCTTATAAAGGGTATTACCTCCAGACTCTGCTGACATGTTGCTCTGTTTTTTTCTAATTCCAAACAATGTTTTGTTGCTTTTCTCACCTCCATGTGTTTACTTGTATTTTGCAGAGCATTGCGGGGGTCCTTCAGCACTGCATGAACACTTGGAGTTACCACATGGAACTCATTCCCTCCATTGAACATATAAAGACTGTAACTTACCAACACAACTGGACAAACTACTATTGATGTGTGACCAAAGCTTGGTGATGCCAGGGGGTGATAGCGGCCTACATGGGGAGGAGCCTGCATTGCCGCCAGCCGCAGCAAAGGGAGAGGAGGAGGAGGGGAGGGCTTCGTCAGAGCAGCTGGGAGGGCGGGCACAGTCCGAGCGCCCCAGGGGAGAGGAGAACGCCGTTTCAGGTGGAGAAGTGGGACAGGAAGATGAGGAGATGACAAGCGGTTCACATGACCTTTCCTCCTCAGCCAATCACAGCCCTGGTAGCATCATGGGCTCCACCTCCACTTCAACTAAGAGGTATGTGCTTGTCAGCATTATCCCAGCACATCACAGCACTGAGACTGTCGTGTGGATGGAGAAGACATTTTTCATTTGGCATTGCTTTTATTTTTTATTCCTTCCCTTGAACTAGAATTTAGAAATCAGTTTTCCTTTTTTACCTGGTTACAATCACTCCACTTACTGTTGATGCGCTTAGAAGATGACAGCAAAAGTCAGACTTCTCATCGGATTGTTCTCATGACTAGAAGTGAGTTAGATCAGAGGTGGAGTAGATGGTCAGATGGAGATTCAATAATATGATTTGGATCATTAACAGAAAGTTTGAGTTTACCAACTGATATTTAAGGTGTAAGATATTTGAAGCGGTCTCTGTAATGACTGCGATAACTATCCAGTCCTGACTTGATTATTACAGAATAAGAGCAATAAATTCTAGCATTGTGTCACAGTACACAAAATCTTATTCCAACAGTTTTTTGATATGTGCTGTATATTTCAAAAAGTTCATGACGTGCACCACAGTTGAAGACTGTCTAAAATCCTGTTCCTCTTTCTGAACTTTGCACCAAATCTATGGTGTCTGTGTCAAGTATATGTCTTACTTTTTGTCTGTTTTGGATTGTTTTTGTGCAGCAGCGAGCATGCAGGCAGTGGCAAAGGGCACACCCACAGGGAGGTGATGAGCACAGTGGCTGAGATGAAGAAGAGACTTCCATCGGACAAACGGAGCCGCAGCAAAGCCAGCACTGTGGAAGCCTTACATTACGCTCTCAACTGCGTGAAGCAAGTGCAAGGTAGCATAGTCAACCACACAGCACCCTAAAAAGTCCTCACAAAACAGACTTCTTTACAGCCTGACGTCACCTGCTGTTTTTTTAATGTTTGTGTGTGTGTGCGTGTTGTGGTGTGTAGCCAACAGTGAATACTACAAATTGCTGATGCGAACCGGGCAGGACGAGAGGAGAGACGCCACCATTTGCACTCTGGAAGAGTTGGAGAGGGTCACCTCTGAACACACTCTCAAAAACACGGTACACACAAACTCAAGTGTCCTGCACATACTTGATTGCATAGCTTCAGTCACTTGAATGATATTTATTATGCTATTTATCGCGTGTAGTGTACACACACAGCATGTTACACATTGAGGATTTGTTGTGAGCTGATTCGGTGCAGCGGCTGATAGTCTTTAAGAAGCAGACACACTTGCGTTTTTGCCTCACGCCTGAGCGGGTGTGTGAGTGTATGTGTGTTTACTGCTTCCGTGTGTCTGTGACTCGGCTCGCCTGTGTGCGTGTTTTCTGTGCATGTGCGTGCACACGCCTCTCTGTGCCTGTTTGTAGGATTCCTTTGTGGTGGTCTTCTCGCTGTCGAGTGGCCGCATGCTCCACGCCTCAGAGCAGGCTCCCAGCATTCTCTGCTGCAAGAGGAAGTTCCTGGAATCTGCCAAGTTTGTGGAGCTGCTCTTCCACCAAGATGTGAACGTCTTCTACTCACACACGGCACAGCCGCATTTACCACCATGGAGCAACTCGCACACAGGTGTGTTTGTAAAACATTTAGCGATATTTATCGAAATTTTGCATTCAGTGTCCTTCAATGCTTTCAGTAATTTTTTTTCCTCAAGCATCTTTTATGTTTTGGAGATTATTTTATTTTGCTGGTCTAAGTATTATAAATTTACCCACAATAAACATCAAATGTTACTTTTATTTTGCAACAATTCACAATATAACAAGATGACAATTCAAAAAGTTATGTTAAATTAGACTCCTGCACTCGCCCTCATCATATCAAATATCCTGGATTATTTCAACAAAACAGAATTTTTACTTGGTTACTTGATTTTTATACTATCAAGTGTTGTATGGTACTTTGTAGAATGTCCTACCTGGGTTAAAAAAAGAGCATTGAATTCCTTGTGGTATTTTTCCTTGACAGCCGGGGTCCTGTTTGACTGCGCCCAGGTCAAGTCTTTCTTCTGTAGGATCAGGTTGGTATTTTAAAAAAAAAAAAAAAGCATATTTTTTCACTGTGAGAAACTCTTCATAGTCAGTTAAATCTGGTGCACAGCAGAACCTTATCTCGCAAACCAAGCGAAATTGATCTGCAGTACCTTGTCTTACCAGCAGATTTCAGTAAAGCTCAACTGAAAGCCGCCTGAATAGTTTCTGACATATTTGCATTGAAGGCTTTAAAACTGTGTTCAGATGGATGAACTCCGACATGACGTGAAATGGACAAAGCTGAAGAAGCTGGAACAATGATTACCTCACGGTTTGTTTCAGGGGCGGTAAAGATCGTGAGGGGGAAATGCGGTACAACCCTTTTCGGATAACCCCTTACCTGCTGAAAGTGCAAGGGACGGGTAAAACGGGGAGCAGTGGGGATGATGAGGAGGAGCCGTGCTGCCTGGCCCTGGCTGAGCGCATCATCTCTGGATACGAGGGTACGAATGACGTTGCTGTGATTTGCACACAGGGAACGCCATGGTGCCCAGTCAAGACAAAGCTGTTAATGAATTAAATGAAAGTTCTTTTTATTTAATGGAGCCTTCCATTGTTTTTTTCATTCAAAGATTTTGTTATAATGCTACTGAGAAAACATAGGATTGAAAGGCACAAATGTGACCATATGTTATCTCATTGACCTGGTGTGACTTTCATCTGCAGCCCCTCGCATCCCCATGGACAAACGTATCTTCACCACAACACACTCGCCAGGCTGTGTGTTCCTCGAAGTTGATGACAGGTGATTATACTCGCAAGCAAACACATGGAGAGTTAATCTTCTGCTCTGATGACAAAAATAGCACCGAAATGTCAATAGAACTAACTTGCTATTGTCTTTCCGCAGGGCTGTTCCTTTGCTGGGGTACCTTCCCCAGGATCTGATTGGCACATCGCTGCTGACTTGCATTCACCCAGAGGACCGTCCTCTCATGCTGTCCATGCACCGGAAAGGTGAGTGTTCAAGGAGGAAGTAGTCAAAACACATTTGCTGATGAAGAAGCTTCCAAATAGATTGTTCACTCTAAAGGTGATTCAGGAAACGGGGTCATTTTATATCGTCGTTGACTCGAAACCTCTTTTAAACAATACAGTTATTTATAGACTGATCCTTACTTTACTTCATACCTAGACTAAAATTAATGAGTTTCTTGAAGCACATTTAGGCACGTCAGGCTTCTCCTTGCATGTTTTTGATCATTTGTCTCTTTAATCCCTGCATAGTGTTGAAGTATGCAGGCCAGTCTCCTTTCGAACACTCTCCGGTGCGTCTGCGGTGTCAGAACGGAGATTATGTCACTTTGGACACCAGCTGGTCTAGCTTCATCAACCCTTGGAGCCGCAAAGTGGCCTTCATCATCGGACGGCACAAAGTCAGAACGTAAGTGACGGACGCAGGCTCTAAAACTCTGTGCCGTGTGAGGACAGGAAGTTAGTATGCACTGTTACCTCTCGGAAAAATGTTAGTCGATCAAATGAGCTGCAGGTGAAGCTGACATCTTCTGTTGTGTTTGTTTTGTTAGGAGTCCCCTTAATGAGGATGTGTTTGCTGCCCAGACAAAGGATGATGTTCCTGTTACTCATGAAGAAATCAAAGATCTACAAGCAAAGATTTACAAGCTTTTCTTGCAGGTGATTGTTTGACTCCAATAAATTAAGGTAGTAAAGCAGGTGGGATTGTTTACCAATATGCTTTGTTGCTCTTGTGTGTAACTGAGCATCAGCGTGCAAACTGGCAACAGATTGTCTTCATTTTTCGGCATCATAAAGGAGTCGCTCAGTTTTCTCTGGGCAAAATTTTTTATACAAAAAATAATTTGCTTCCCTTTCTCGCTTCACAACACGAGACAAAGCTTGTAAGAAATTTACAAGATTACACATGTTCTCGACTAATTTAAACCCATATGAATGTAAACACACAGCACTGCACCGTTGTTCTTTCTGCATGCGTACCAAAGCCCCCATCCTCACTCATATATGTCTTGCCACCACAGCCAGTTCACAACAATGGTTCCAGCGGCTACGGAAGCCTGGGAAGTAACGGCTCCCATGAGCACTACATCAGCGTCGCTTCTTCGAGTGACAGTAATGGCAACTTGTGGGAGGACTCACATCGGGAGCCGGTGAGGAATCACAGCAAGCTCAGTTGAGCAGTTGTAACATTTGATACGCAGTAAGAATGATACTGACGGTGTGTGTTTCTGTCAGATGACTTTGCAGCAGATCTGCGCTGATGTAAACAGAGTGAAATGTTGGGGCCAGCAGGCATATCTGGACTCCAGCCACAAGATTCCTCAGCTTGGCAAACCTGCCACAGGTGAAACACCTTCGCTTGAAATGATTGCAACAAAGAAGGTTTATTCTTTTTGGCAGGTAAGACTAACGGTAGCCAAAATGGCCCTTCCTTTCCTCAGCACCTCGTCCCCCAGCAGCCTCCAACCCCGAGGTCAGAGATCGCGAAGAAACTAGGAAGCAAACGCACATTCCCTCCTATCAGCAAATCAACTGTGTGGACAACATCATCAGGTGTGTGTGACCAAAGAATCTACTCGCTGATTCTTTCCTCATCCTGCACCCCCGAATTCCTCTGATTATAGGTAGCATTTGTTTCATTGTTGATGTGCTGCTGTGTCCCAGATATTTGGAGAGTTGTACAGGTCCAGCACTAAAGCGCAAGAATGAATGTCATTCCTTGGCCACATCCTCTTCCTCATCCTCTACCTCAGAAGATGATAAGCCTGCAGGAGTCACTGATGCAGCTCAAGCCACTTCAGATGGTAAAAGAACACACTGTGTACATGCTTCAGTACGTTGTCTTACTTTGGGTCTGAGTGTGTTGTGTTGTTTTTTTCCTAAAACAACATCAATTGTGTTTCCTGTCTCTGCTCAGTGGTGGTCCTGGACAGTGAGGTGTCAGTGGGACCTACAGCTGCAGCAGTGGTTGGAGCACCACTCACCGACATCACGATGTCCACCAAGGCCATGAGTGTCGTCTCCGTCACCAGCCAGTGTTCGTACAGCAGCACCATCGTCCACGTGCCGCAGCCCGAATCAGGTATGGAGGTGTTCTCGCATCGGACTGTTGGACCAGGGAATTTACTCAGATTTAGCTTTGCAGCTGTTGTGTAAATCTTACATTTGAATGAAGTGGTTACACACTGTGAAGTTATTGTATTAATAACTTACTCCGTCCAATGAGATCTTATACGACTAACTGACCAAAAATTCAACCTTTACGATGAAACGACACAATGTTTGCTGAATTGCACCTGTTGGAGTTACATTCTATTGATCCCCTCTGATCTTGAAAGTTTCCCGAATGAAGCGGCTGTTATGTGTTGTGCAGGATTCCCACCGGGTTATTGCGAGCTCGGCAGACCCCCTTGCAAACCGTGTGCTAACTGGAGTCTAATTTTTTCTAATCCAAATGTCTTTAGTCAGGATCAAAAAGGTGTCGCATGAATGTGGCTTAAACATTCAAATGTTTGTGCTGCAGAACGACTACCTGCTGGCAATGCCACCAAGATGGCACCACTTCTTATCAACAAAAAAGCAAGTCTGAGGCCTCCTTCTTCTACCCTGTCAGATTTATCATGTTTGCACTGTTGAATAAAACTGTGATGTTGAATGAAGTGTTGAATTGGAAACTGTAAAACGTCACAATTAGTCAAAATGCACTGGACAGTTATAGAGGTTTTCCTCTATTGTTGTTTATTATTCCCTCAGAACCTGATAAGGCAAAAAACCCAGAATCTGTCCTGAAACTCTCTCACGATTTGTTTGAGTTGTTTTTAATTTGGTCGAGGTAGGCAGGAAGCGACAGCATGTCATCTATTCTCATCGCATCGTTTATTATTCCTTGTCCATCCAAACAGTTTGTAGAGTTCATAACGGGTCACGTATCTCATCATTGGCTGATCTGACACAAATCACTGGCCAGGATGAGAGCAGGAGGAGAAGTTCAGGTTTATCACAACAAAAATTAGGAGATA
>JASSRZ010000072.1:7739388-7754050 GCA_032164315.1 Malacoctenus gilli | reverse complement strand
ACACACACACACACACACACACACACACACACACACACACACACACACACACACACACACACACACACACAGAACATGCTGTAATGTATAATGGCTGCTTTGCTCATTTAATAAGGTGAAAGAGCACAAAAATAAGGGTGATAAAGTGTTTGTTTTGAAAGAATCAGGCAGGAAGTTGTGTGTGTTTATGGGTTA
The DNA here is from genome assembly GCA_032164315.1 of Malacoctenus gilli. NCBI lineage: Eukaryota > Metazoa > Chordata > Actinopteri > Blenniiformes > Labrisomidae > Malacoctenus > Malacoctenus gilli. Next base: position 7,753,855 of record JASSRZ010000072.1, on the reverse strand, counting down.
CGAAATCCATAATTCACCCCCCAAAAAAACTTGTAAATGCAATTTCTATTACATCAGTGGTGTTTACACATAACATATAATCTGCTCGACTCAGAATGAAAACAGATCCCAAAGCCCAACCAGATGGCATCAAGTGTCGCATTCTCACCAATAAGCCTGATCGTTGGAGGGGTCCTGCTTTTTGACAACACCACAGGTTTCAAAACAGTAAGACAAAAAAACAAACTTGTAACATGTTGAACATTACAAAACCAGGAGGTCCAGAAATGTGCGATGGATTTTCCCATCACCTCTAAGAAACTGAGCTGTTTACTCTTGGTGAAGTAAAGCAGGCGAGACGGGCGACACTTCAGTCAGGGAGGAGCTTGGTATCGCACGAAAAAAAAGACATCACTCACACTCTAGCTGGCTGAGACTCGATCACAGAGTGTCGACTCGATTCTGGATGTGGTTCATGTGATTCCCATTGAGCACTAATCATAACGCAGGTATTTACACTCTGTAAACTAGAATGTGTTTTCACTCCCAGGCTGCACATTAATACCAGATGTCCTTATATTTTATATGTTTGGCTATCTCGCAGGTGAGGGAACAAAATACATGCTCAGGGAGGATGAGCCACCTTTGAAACTCGGGGCAGCACTCAGCAGTAGCGAGCATCCAGGCACACACGCCTACCTTGCCAGTCATGATTGAGGCGAAAACAAATTTTCCTCCCAGGACGAAGGAGTAAACTCTTGTTGCGATGGTCTGGAAACTTTTCCCGTAGTCGACCGTCTTCCTTAAGTCCAGCATTCCTTTTTCATCTCACAGAAGAGGAAGAAGCAGAACAGATGTGTTAACGAGCTTTAAATAGACGTTAACAAACCGAGGGACTAGTTTATTTGTAGTTACTGCATGATCCGTTGTTGATGGTAGTGAAGTAGATGCTGTTCTTCTGACCCCTGTGTGTGAGAGAGACAGAGAATCAGAAGGAGGGGAAGATCTAATCGCACCTCGTGACATCTGAAAGTGGTTCTACTTCAGATGGGAATTCACTTTTGGAATTTGTAGAAATCACAGATAATGGTAATGGGTTCCTTCAAAGTGCTGTGTGAGCAGAGACACCCCTGGGCTGCACTCCAACAACCTTGCTGGTTACCATCACTGCCAAATTGGTGGGGGTTCTCTATACAGCCCACAGGCTGAGCCACCAGCAACTCATGACTCACTGTAGCGGCAGCTTCGGCCCCCCCTCCCCTCGCCGCTCAATCGAGGTTGAGGCCCTAAATGGAAGCTATGGCTACACGGAGCTATCACAACATTTCCCACAATGCAGTGCTGACAACCGCAGGCTGAGACCACAGCCTCATATGAACTTTGGTGTTGGGATGGGCAGAGAGCGGCATGGGAAATGGTGGGAAGGACAGGAAGAGCAGCAACGCACCGTTCACATATGCACGCACAGACACACACTCCTTGTTCCAGGAGAGACTCGAGTCAGACCGTGTGAAAACACACCAAAAATGTTTCGCACCTTGCTGCAGACAAGACAGAGAGGTGTGTTTTACATACCACAGCAGCTCATAGATAGGGGTGTGACTGGCGAGTAAATCACAGTGGGAGAGTTCCCCCTTTCACACGGTCAGTACAGTAGAAAGCAACATAAAGAGTCTGACATAAGAATGCAAACCTGAGCTGAGGATCAACAGCAACATGCTGCCAAAGCTGCTTCCTTGTTTTTTGTTTCTGGTGGTAATCGGTTACTTTAAAAATGTTGTGATGAATATGTGACTGCTGATGTGGAGGGAAACATCTCACCATCTGACCAGACACACACTTTCGTAGATCTTCCTCCAGGTGGCGCCAAAGTCCTCAGAGAGCCACAGGTCCAACTGAAAGTAAAAAAAAAAAAAAAGGAAACCTTGTTCATCCAATCGTTTTCATCGATTTCTGAGGAATAAAAAAAACGAATTAAAGTAGCTTGAGTCCAGACTTGCATTGGGAAAAAAACAGGAAGTCAGCTGCAGGAAACATTTGTAAAACACTCAGATTCCTGAGACAGTAAGTGCAGCTACCGAGATACTGAGCGTCAGAAGTGTGTTGCAGTCCGCTGGGTTGTACAGCATCTGAATGAGCGGCTTGAATGGCAGCTCACTGGAAACAAAGGTCAGGCCGAAGTCCTGTGAGCGTAGCAGTCGAAAGCTTCCAGTCTCTGACACGTCACCAGTCAGAATTACCTGAGCAGACACAAGGTCAGTGGGCACAACTTTCAGTAGGTCAAAACAAAAGTCCGATTTCAACCCACTTCTGTCATTTTTTACATCCAAGTGTCAAACATTCACCTAGTTTGACCTCTTGATTTAACATTTTTGATCATAAAAAACAAAACCATTTATTTTGAAGGACTGAACACCTGCTAGAAAAATGCTTTAAAAACTTATCAAATCTTTTGCAGATGACAACTTTAAATAAGGTTCCCTGCTTTTATAAAAAACAGGTAAAGGGTACTCTAAATTCTCTATGCCTTTGATGAATATGCACCCAATGTGAAGCAGTGCTTCTACTCTTCAAAATAACCCACCTTCCCTGAGTGGTCTGGGCTGACAGCGATGCCGAACTCTGACTGGATAAAGGTGTGATCGATCAGGTGAGTCACATCTCTGAACGTCTTCCCATAGTCTTCACTGACACACAGACAGGGATGCAGTTAGACCGCGAGGAGACCAAGAGCAACATGACATTTTATCCCCCCCACTCTTTTCCACGTGGTGCTTCAGCAGGAGCGACACCCCCTCCTCACCTCCTGTAGAGGTTCGACTGGCCGAAGCGCATCATGAACAGCGGCACCTGAAACGTGGTCAACACCAGCAGCACCTGGGAGCGGGCACAGAGATTGCGTGACTAAGACTTGCTTCTGCTTTTACAGGCTCACGCACACAAAGGAAACTCACCCCTGTTCCATCTCCCACCCACGCTAGCGACAGGGAGCCCATGGTCCGCACCTTGAACATGAACTGGAACACAAGTGAAGAAGGTAAAAAGTAGTTAGAGATTTCAGAAAATACGGGGAAACAAGCTGAGGTTATTTGAAATGCTGAGGGAGTTTTTTTGGTGACATTTGCTCAAATACACACACACACACACACACACACACACACACACACACACACACACAAACACACACACACACACAGCAGCAGCAAACTGGAGACTGTAAACAAACACCAGTGAAAGAAGTTACACAACACAAACACTGATGTTACTTAATTCAAGCAGCAGCTGTGTATAATAGTAGTCATGTTGCAGGTGACTGAACCTAGTGGCTGCAACAAATGGTGCCATCAAATCCAGCTAAAAATGTGATGGTGTGACAGTCATTCCAAACTCCTTTGACCTCTGACGAGATCACGAGAACAACATAAACCAAAAAAACACGTTAAGAAATTGAGTGAAATTGTGCATTGTGTGTCACTGTGGTTTGCTGCACATCAGACGAGTCAGTTGACAGGACAGAATGAACTGTCCATACTGTCCGGAGTGGCTCGGCCATTTGGATGCACTCGGTGTGTTTGCCCTACATTCCTGTCTGAAATGACAAAGCTGACGCCAGAGAACCAGATAATGACTGATGTTCTGGGCATGGCAAGGACTTAACACTCATGCACACAAACATACATTGAAGCTGGAAACTTTCTATTTGTCACTTAAGTGAGAAGCGTTTCCCTCATCATCTATTTGCTTCCAATCGGTGATTTGATATGGAAAAAAATACACGAGTTGATGTGAAAACACACAAAGGGGAAGGAGCAGAGAAAGTGAAGGTCAAAGCTTTCATTTCATTTCACAATCACTCCTGACTGCAAACATCATTCCGGTTGCACTCATCCAGAGTGACAACTTTAAGTGTTTCGGTGCCACTTCTTTAGCCACAGCCCACATCGCTTGTAATCTGAGGAAGGTTTCTCTCCATGCCGCGGTGCAGCCGGTGGGGCAGGGATGTTTCCAAGGTGAGGGGGCAGCCTGCGACAGGCCGCACAATGCTCCATAAAGCCGTGAGAGATGGCCAGGTCTGCCGTCTGCCTGCTGGAAACTCCTTGTAAACAGGTCCAGTGGAAACTGGGCGGGCTCCAGCCCACCGCATCTGTGAGCGCCCCTTTCCGTCTCTCCTGCATTAATCATCTCGTCCTCCTCACTGCATCCATCTGTTCTTTCCCATTTCTGACGATTTCAGTGCTCGACAGCTTCTCCTCTGCGGCCAATCCCCGTTGCAGTCACCTGACCAATATGTTGATCAATTTTTTCAAGCAGGTTTGTGACTCCTCTGCTTGCAAACCTCTGTGACTGCAGCTCAAATCTGCAAAGAATCATCACTATTTATGGTCCTCCTCTCTGAGGCTCAAAAACAGGCGAGATTTGGCTTGCATGCACAGAAAATGCGCATATATCCAAATGAGCTGTTTTTGCCATCACTGAGAGAGAACAGTAAAGCATTTGCATCCAAATTCACTCAGATTACTCTCCAGGAAAGTGTGGCTGTGCAGTCCCTATACAAGTGAACGGGTGGAGCATTTACCTGTTTTCCATGACGTTAAGTCCAGAGAAATATTACAGATCTTGACAACATACAGAAATATTGATAGAAGACATAGGAGGCTGGCAGCATGTCTTGTGGATGGGTTCAACAAAATTCAAAATACACAGAAACATTCCACCTAAAACTTTTCGCCGAGGTCCAGCGTGCAAGATTTCACAGTTAAAACATACTTTTGGCTTCATTTATTGACTGTGAATGAATCTCTCACACAGGAAGCAGTTTGACTTCCACGTCCAAACGATATTTCCTCTGCAGCACAGAACAGGTGAAGCAAACTGACTCTGAAGACGTGTAACACTTCCCAGATCAATGTTTGAGAAACGGCAAGCCGGGTAAAGCAAACAAATACCTGAGTCTGTGTGAAGCAGGGACAACCAGAGAGAGGGGAAGATAATTATTAGTCAGCAAACAAGACAAGAAGAGATAAGGGCCTCGCTCAGGTGGACTCTGTCTCACAAACCAGACATGACCTCATGCTGTCGCGTGTTTTGGATCTGGAGCTCCAATTTTGCTCCAGAAAGGCGCCTCTGACACATCCAGCCATTCAGGCACTGGATGCGCATTGGCATGTGCAAATGTTCAATATGAACATTTATGCTGCGTGATTGAATATCACACATGCGTCTGGGCGGACGGGGTGGCACCGTGGCACACACAGTAGGTGGGAGGGAGAGCGCCGTGAAGTCCTCCCTCAGAAGGTCTGATGGTAGCACAATGAGCTCCTTATTCACTCCGCTCGCAGTTTTAACTCCCCTTGCTGCAGCCGTGTTTACACACAAAAAACTTCAGAGGAGGAGGTCAAACCCTGGGCTCTGATCTGATGCTGTGCGGATGAGCCTCGACCGCAGGGCCGGGTTTCGGGGGCACGGTCTTGTAGCTGGCTTCGAGAAAGAGCCTGCTTGATGCTGAGCGTTCGACAAACGACCAGAACAGATGAAAAGCACAGAGCTGCAACTGCACCAGCTGCTTACATTCAGCATGAAACAAATGAAACACCGAGCCAGTTCAAAAACTTAAGGGAGTCTGCGAAATTAATGTGCAAAAAGAGGTAAAACTAAAGCAAGGCTGACAAGGCTGCAAGACTGGCTGACAGAACGCATCCTGTGTAGTCTGACAGGATTAAAATAGCAGCAAAGATTTTTTAAAAAGAAGCAGCACTGGGAGGAGGTTGGAGCCGGTCTGATGTGCTAATTCACACGGCTGTACGAGACAACGGGAAGCATGAACTGTAAATGTTTTTGCTTGGCCTCGTCTGATATGGGGCCTGCAGGTCTGATAGCAGGCGATTCACACATCAGTGAATGCCTCTGCTGCGCTAGGTGAATCGAATCGCTTTCATGCCCAAAAGCTGGCCCAGGTGTTGGAGCCCAAGAAGTGATGTAACGTTCGCTGCTACCACCTCACACACACACACACACACACACACACACACACACACACACACACACACACACACACACACACACACACACACGCACAGAGAGTTGGAAGACTGTCCTGTGGAGCTGTGTAGTTTTGGACCAAGCTGTTATTCTTGAACATACCCCTGGACATCAGGGTTGTTCTTGTCGTGCTTCCTATTACAGCATGTTCAGCACCGAAGGAACACAAAGTCTATTTCAGGATGGAGTTGTAGATGTTTGAAGGCTAGACTGCAGCACCGATGAGCGAGAGGGGGAGAAAAAGGAGGCAAAGGAGTGCAGATGCAGCCACAAAGGGGGATTTTGGAGAACCAGGCGGGTCGTCCCCGTACTGCTTGCTGAGCACGCTCTCCTGCCTTCAAGCACTTGGCAAACTACAAAGGCAACTTGTAAACCATCACGTGAAGGCTACAATATGCCGATAGACTGGCGGGGGTGGGGGGGCACAAAGTTTAGTGTCTGTGTGCAGCGACAGCAGGTTGTGATCGTGACCCGGACTGATGACCTGCATTAACGCACATCAATGACAAAGCAGAGGAATAACGCAACAGGAAGAGCTGAGAAACAACAGAGGCAGAAAGAAACCTTAAAAAAGACATTGATAAACGTTCTTTTTCATAATGTTCACTTCATTTTGTTCCATCAAAACATGCAGTGACTTCATCTTTTACATTTGGAAATTATTATGCAACTGTTAATGTTAATTAATCATGTTTGTTTTGATAATAAAAATGTTTTTACTGTTATTAATGTGTATTCTCAACCCATAAACTCACTGAATGAGTATTTTGTACTTTTGTTTCTGATTAGAGACTGAAAAGACAGCAGTTCAAACAGGGTTTGGATCCTCAGTTTCATCCGCAACTCTGTTTGAGGGCCTGCCGACAGAGACAACACCGAGGACCACAACGACAACAACACAGTGGGGATGAACAATTGATGTTTTCGGTTGTTACATAATGAGGCATGACGTGACGCAGCCTTCAAAAGCAAGTAAAGGTCAAATGTCAATCCCATCAAAGCAGAAACAAATCCTGAGTTTATCACTATGAGTTTACTGACTTATGGCAGGTCGCTCTGAATTTGAATAGAAACACCAAGTATTTTCAGTTACGGCCTTCTCCAACTTTAGTATTTGCTACCAGAAACTGTCCTGTGTGACAGTGAGCAGTGTCATCCTGAGGTGTTGTGTTGCTGCTCGCACAAAACAACCAAATATTAGACACGTGTGAGAAATCCGGAAATAAACTCAGTTATGAATCAACTAATGAAGGAAGGAAGCCCTTCATCACAATAGGCTGCACAGTAGTATGGTAGGTAACCTTCTCGGCTCACAGCAGTAGGAGCCCTGGTTTGAGTCTGGTTTTGGAAGACTTTGTGCAGAGCAGCACGATCTCCCTGCGTGGTAATGGCCCTTTTTTCTGGATACTTTGTGCCTGACTGTGCGTCTTCTTCTGAGTTTGAATGTGGTGGACTGGCACCTGGACAGGATGCACCCTGATCCCTCCTCATGTCAGCTGGGAGCAGCTTGAGCTTCTGTTGGAGCTTTGCACTCAAACTGGAAGATTTATGAGTGGATCTTTGCCTTTTGCAGTAAAACTGCCAGATCAGTCACAGGAATTGTTAAAACATTGTCATTACTGTTCAAAAATGTCAATAAAAACACCGCTAATGAGTCTATCACTGCTTTTTAGCCTCTGGGAACATAATTCAAACTGATCCCTAAACGCGTACAATACATTTCCATGTGAGAAGCTCGACCCAGCAGATGTTTGCCACAGTAGACAGAAAATTAAGTGAAGACGATCTACTTTCTAAAGGTTGATGACTCCTGCCCCTCTATTAAAGCCAGTTTAATGTGTGTAGGTGGATCAAACAGGGATCGCATGACAGGAACAGCTCAGATCAAGCCTGTGAAGACAACTGATCAGCACAGTTAGAGGACAGCAGGAAAAAAATCCTCAGAGCTTGTAAGAAAGTGCATTTTCACTGTTTTTGCAGCCCAAAGTAGAGCCGTGTTGTTTGTTTCAAAACTTTGTTAAAGTCATGCGGATGAAAGTTTAGTCGAGTCCGCGCAGGGTAAAAAGTCGCTCACCGTGCTGGTGCTGTTCTGTAAGCTGGACTCCAGTCCGGAGAAGTCTGTACATGTCTGCTCATTCAGCGCCGCGCTGCGCCTCCACAGCCCCGTCCCGTCCCAAGCACGGCGCCTCTCATCACTCCCAGGCTCCCCCCGCGGGGAGAGCCGCCGGCCCTCAGGCTCCTGTCCGCGCAGCGCGGACGACAATAACCCAACAACGAGCACGCAACTCATGGACAACATGGTAACATCGAGTCCGAGCAAACTTGGGGCTTAGAGAAACTCAGGCTGTTCCCCCGCTTGGCTCCACATGCCCTCATCACCCAAAGCATCTTCAATAACGGCCCATCCACCGGGCCACAGGATTGGCCGAGACAAGAATAACCCGTGCTGCGATTGGACGGCGGGAGTCTTCCTCCGCTGGAACGCAGATCTTTATCTGGTGCTCCGCTGCTCCCTGGTGGAAGGACCGTGCAGCGCCCCCCTCGGACAGCCTCTTATACTGCGGGATTTATTCTGCGAACGGGTTAAGGATTCTCAGAAACACCAGAACAAACAATCTGCAGCTCCAACTTTAATTTCTTTCTTTTGCCTGCACAACAGCATTAGTTCAGCTTTGTCTCTGAAACAACCCCTCCGACCAGTTCCTACTGCCCGACTTAAAATCCCTTTAAATAGTAAAATTCAGAAGAAAAAGCAAACAACTTTTTTTTTTTTAACTTTATATGAATTCGTGAATGCTTTCGATGAAAAAGGATGGAGTTAGAAATGCTCCTTTTATCTTCACAGTCAGAGGTCACCAGTCCATCACAGGACAAATATCGCTACACAATCACATTCTTACACATATTCCCATAATTGACAAATTAAAGGTATTAACATATCAATGTTTTGATAATTCGGCAACCGAATTATTGATCTGTTGTTTTCACAACACGACTGAAACCGTGAGGCCAACACAGAATTACTATTTTTATCCTAATCTGCAAGATTCCTGTGCACATCATATGATTGTTCAAATCTTTTTTGACAACCTCTCAGGTCACTTTGAAAGATCTTCCAATAAGAAGATACCCCCCTCCCCCCACCCCAGCACTTTGAGTCATGGGTGCAAATTTCACAATACACACAGTTTATTACTGGTTTCTATTGTGATTGAAACAAAAAAAACTCACACAAAAAACAAAAAATTCAAGCACTTTTTGAATACAACAATTTTATTTGTATTACCGATTCGTAACAAAAAACACCCCCCCCCCCTACCCATACTTTCTCCCTGCCACTCAGTATGAAGTGCTGGTCAGACTCCTGTACAAAGACATACAGACACTGAGAGTCAAGAAGTATTTTAGCACACCGCCTCCAGAGGCCTCTGCAATACAAAAGACTCTGAAGGCAGCGAATGAGAATGTGCTGTTGGAAAGTTGGTAGTTGTGATATTCAGCCCAGGTACACCTTCACGTCCTATTGTCTTCTGCCCAGAACTCAAACAGAGACCGTGTCTGCCCTGCTCTAGATGTCCTTGATGACATCTTCCAGCTCCTCTTTGGAAAACATGTGGAAGGTCTTCCCCGGCTCTACTGTTGCCAGCTGCAAAACAGAGGAAATAAACTAAGTTGTGTGGAGGTGGGAGGTAAAAGCTGCTCTGGAGTGGCAGTAAGTTTGCATTCAAAGCAGACGGTCAAACAGTGTGGAAGGAGGGACAAACCTCGATGTTGGTGGCATTGAGCTTCTCCTCCATCACCTGCTTCAGGATGGTAAGAGATGACTTGATGGCGTCTTTTAATGTCATGGACTGAGACACAAGGAGGAGGACAAGTTTTAATCATGGTGACTGGCACATTTTGATCTCAGAAAGCTTTCATCGTTGCAGGAGGAGACTGTTCATCATGCTCTCACTTCATTTAAATTTCTAAAACTAAGTTTTCTCTTTGTAAAATGCACCAGTTGGCTTTATGGTACTGCTAAATGCCCCAGATTGCAAGTGACAGCAATAAAATGAGGCAGATTTAATTCATAGGCTTTAAAAAAAAAAAAAAAAAACACACACCAAAACACATGGTCCGCATTTTCAAGATTCTAAAAGAAAAGCAATAAACATCTTTTGGAGAACCGTTTCTCTGTAGACTGATTTATTTACACCGGTTTGTGTGACACGCAGTATCCTGCAACTTATCACAGAGTGACAAAAAAAAAAAACCAAACCAAAATTAGTCATCATACTAATCGCTATTCACAGCCACATGTTCAACACTGTTGTTGTGCACAGCGGTTCTGTAATTCTACGTGGAACATGAGAAATGCCATATGTGATTCTGGACAGAATCAAGACATGAGGAGAAACTCGACACCTTTTTGGCTTTGGAGTTTTTGGTTTCTGAAGTTGAACACTTTGCCTGGAAACCACTGTGGCATTCAAGGCATCAGAGCTGAAGTAACTCCAGGAGACTCCCCTCATCAGCCTAAACTGCTCTGAGAACAGCTGAGTGGCTTTATTCTGCCTGCTGACTTAGACTGTGTGCAGCCTGGTGTGCTGTCAGTTTTTATGCTCTGGTTGCATTTTTCAAAGAGCTGATGCAGACTGGCACGAGATGAGGAAGTCATAATCGAGTGTACAGCTGTCCTCACCAAATTGATTTCACGCTCAAATTGCATTTTACACAGCATTTATGTGTTACGTGAATGCATTCAAGCTGTGGCCAGCCAGAAGACCTGAACAGCACACAGGTTTTAACGAATGAAGCACAAAGATATTCGAGGCGCCACAGAGTTGAAAACTGAACTGATTAAAGTTCGGTGTGTCACAGTCCCTCATACAAAAGCAGAGTAAAAATAAACATCACTGGGCAGTGTTCAGTACCTTGTGGTAGACCTCCTGCAGAGAGCTCTGTGCTCCCTCCGACGCAGAGCCAATGGCTCGAGCGTCGCACTGCACAAATGTCCCTGATGGGTCCATGTGGTAGCTGGATCACGAAAACAGGCACGATGTCAACAACTTTTTTTTTTTCTTAAGACGTTAGATTAAGTTTCAAACAGTAGCTTCACATACAGCTGTGGCCCTTTCTCGTCAACCCCGCCAAATAGCAGCGCCACACCGAAGGGTCGACTCTGAGCGAGGAAGTAGCAGAGAGGAAAGCAGACATGGGTTAAGACCACTCAGTTGGAGAGCACAGAAATGAGCAAAACCAAACCACACAAGCAGATTCAGTTTACTGACCATGGCACCAGGATCTGCATCCTCTTCCCCAAACTGCAGTGCCAGGTTAGAAACGGCCTGAGTCACACTCTCCACTGTCATTGTCTCGTTGTAAGTGAACCAGTGGTTCTGAAAAGGAAAAGTTGCGGAATTTAACCAGCGAACAGTGTGCAGCCTGGAGGACGCCGCTCCGTGCTCAGATATCATACCTGTGTTTCCACTCTGGCTTTGTCAATGAGAGTCTTGGCATCAGCTATCAAGCCACTCATTGCACAACCTTTGAAATGGAAGCAAAGGAAAATTAAGAGAAATACTTTCTGAATTCTGCAATGATCAGCAACTATGCAGCTATGACAGAAACATTACTTCATTTCTCAACTGATCTGGCAGCAGATGTAAGCACGAGTCAATCGACGCAGTATTTTCAAATGATTTGGCAAAAAAAAAAAATCACACAATACTGTATATTGAACATGCAAAGAGGGGAGAAGGACAGTCTAACAAAAAATCTTGTGGAAACGTTTGAAATGAGGAAACTCAATTGCTAGGATGAACAGCTCTTTTGAATGGACGTTTAACACAACCCAAACAAAACAGTGCTGTGGATCTGAGAAGGACCAAAGCAGAGGAAAGAATTTGTTACACCCATCTTGAAAACACAAGCTCAGAGGGAACAAGTAATCCCACCCTGGCTCAGAACAACTGTATTCCTGCTGTAAGACACTGTTTCGAATCGTTACCTTGTAAATACATTGAATTGTCTGGTGTCACAAAATCTGTAGCCCACATGATAAGTTCAAATTCATTGGACACTCTGTCCCAGTTACAAATTCAATATATGTCATCTCAGTTATTTCCTACCTCAAAAACTACAAACACTAAAACATGGAAAGTGATTAGTTAAAATACAGAAGTGGGTTTTATTTACTTTAATTGTTTCCAAGAGCTGATTCTGTATTTCTACTAACCAATGTGACTGTCAATCTCCACAATTTTCTCAATGCTGTTTGGCTCCATCAGTGGAGAGGTGATCCTCTTCTCCACAGCCAGACACACCCCCTCTGATGTCTGGATACCGATGGCAGTCGAGCCCAACTAGAAGGATAGATCCAAAAGACAAGTTGTTAGCTTCCATAAGCAACATATCTTATATGAAAGCAATGCTTAGGTATTGGATTGAAACTAAAATGCTTACTTTTATAGCCTCAATGGCATATTCAACCTGGAACAATCTTCCCTCGGGAGAGAATGTGTTCACACCTCTGGAAAACAGATACCATTTAACTATTAAGTCATTTTGTCACGAAGAGGTTGTGTTGTGTTCAACATGTAAATATTAGGTTTATAACAGCATAAACTGTTTTGAAAAACATTCAGTCAAACATACGTCTTGCTGATATAATCAGGGATCAAACGTTAATGAAACGATGATAACGAAAGTGAAAGTGTAAGAACGTTTTCTTTTAACTTAACAGCGGGCTAAACATATAACAACTAAGTTACAACAATGTTTGGAAATAAACAAATTCAGGACTCCATCACGGCGTGGAATTCACCAGATTGATGTAACAGCTTCACATCTGTGCCCTCTGGTTTGTATGTTGTTTCCGTTTGATAAGCGCTCAATAAATGACAAAGCAGTTTGAGCTGCTCCTACCTGTCATACTCCGATCTCGTCAAAAACATCTTTTCAAAGTTAGGCGCAAGACCTGCAGAACAAGACACATGGTGTTTATTAAGCCCACATACCTTTGCCACAAATCAAAGCAAGAATAAATAGGAAACTTGGGTGATTACATTTAAGTTTGTGATTCCGGGTGATTAGCTAGCTACAGTTAGCCGCGGCAGCAAGTCAGCGTGCTAGCTAACAGACGCAGCTAAACACAGAAAAAATACCAAGTAAGACACGCGTACGTCTCTAATGTCATCGTAAAGTCGCCGAAGCAATGCTTCAAAGTTTGAGTTTGCGATATTCGCTGTTTTCCTTCAAACAAAGGCACTTGCAAGAGTCATTTACCTTGGGACAGAAACCCTTGAATGAGTTCGCTTGTTTCGGGGAAGCCTCTGTAGTGTCACATCAAAATGCGCCGGGTTGAAGCAGGCTCTCACGAGTGTTCCGTATCACGAACGAGCCTAACGGATTTTGAAAACTTATATCAATAAATTGATCTGGTATGTATATGTATGAAAGAATTCAGCGACACACGCTGAAAGTAAATTGAATGTAATTGCATTTTTCTGGTGTTACATCCATTGCTCTCAATAAAGTACTAAAATCAAAACAAGCAAAGTGAAAACAAATAAAAATACAATTATAACAAAATGGGATTATGACATGTAGCTGTGAATAAAAAGCATAGAGGGATTCTAGTTTGACTCCTGATATTCAAAGACTATGCATGTGATTGAAACTTGCCAGCTTTATCAGGCTGGAAAAGATACAGCAGCTGGCACCTTTTTCCAGCCTCTGCTGAAGAGAAGGAAATGTGGGAGTCGTCAGAGAAGACCTCTGGAAGGAGGAGTCAAAATGCACATCTTTCCAGCCTCCAATGAGGAAAGGAGGTGTCTGATTATTCAATTATATATAAAAATACATAAACGTCAAATTCTGTTGTATCGTTTTTATATGTTTTTCCCCTCTCCTTATTATCATGTCAATAACAGTGTTTTGGTGTCACATTTTAACTGTGTGGTAGCAATGTGCGACCACATCCGTTGTTGGAAAATATTCACTCACTGAGTGCAGAAAGATCAGAGGTGATACTTGATATTAGAGATGCGCCGATTGCTAAATTCTTGGCCGATACCAATATCCGGTTTTAAAGGAGGTTTGACCTGCCAATACAAATTTTTCCGATATCAATTTTTTTATATGAGAAAAGTTGATATAAAAGAAATGACACCTTATTTTTTGGCTCAAGCAATTATTGGTAGGCCCTGCCAATGTGTTTCCACAACTCCCCTGTCAGGAAAGAAACCTCACAAGAAAGACTTTCAAAAAGGCCTTGAGAGCAGATTTATTTTTGACACTAACCATAACATTCAGTCCAGTTTACAGGTTAATAACTTCAAATGTCACAAAAATTTCCCAGTCGTTTCCTTGAACTACTTTTTCAAAAGAAATATTGCAGCATACATGATAAAACTAAAATGTGTCAGGACGAAACAAACACTTTCACTGTTTGGCTCCAAAAGAA
>JASSRZ010000072.1:7644877-7660245 GCA_032164315.1 Malacoctenus gilli | reverse complement strand
TCTCACACACACACACACACACACACCCACACACACACACACACACACACACACACACACACACACACACACACACATCAATCTGCAGTTGTCACTACTAAACTGCAAATAAGAGACAAGCTCCGCTTCATCGCACAATAAACGTCTGTTCCATACGCGCGTCTATAATAGCAGGACTTCAATTAGCTGGAGCATCCACCACAATCATGATAATACGGGATCAGATCACATCAGCGGGGACTGAGGTGCTCATAATTAGCCGTGAACACCAGCACCGTTAAACTTGCTCCGACACCGTTTTCCGCTGTAACGAGACGCCAGTTCTGCTGGAACCATCTTGACCAAGCCGGAGTGTGATGGAGCCTCCCCCTCAGAGCGTGCAACGCGCCCTGTAGGCTGTGGCACGAACCCAGGAATCAGCAGTATTCTGAAAAGGCTGTGAAACAGTCATCACATTATGAACGGTTTGTTTTCGCTGTCAGAGTTGGAAAGGAAGCTTAGAATTTTATCAAGTACAACTACCTTTGAAAATCTTTATTCACGATTAGATTTTTGTTTGATGAAAAAAGAAAACAACTATTTTCCTTTGAACAGCCATTTCAATAGCATTTTTAAGATACCAGAAAAAAACAGCTTGGAGAAGTTGAACAAGCCATTAACTCGAAGGGAAAGTCAGTTGTGAAGCTTCATTGTGGCATTTGCAACCAAATTGTTACAGTAACTTTGGATATATTTCATTCCCTGATGTCAGAGGGGCCAGCAGGCAACGCTGAGGAGATTTGTGATGGTGGTTTGTTTCCACCTAGTGGTTAAAGCTGTCCTCTTGGGCAGTGATTTCAACTAACCTCAATCCTGTATCTGCAGAGCCCGAGGCCTCAGACACAGAAAGGTTTCTGTTTCAAATTATTCAGCATCATGAACTCTTCCTACATTTAACAGAAAAGTATCTTTTTACATCAGGATTTGCGAATGGATATGAACAAATTCACTACAACCATTTGAAAGGTACATGGCCTGTATTTATAATAAACCAAGGAACATTAGGTTAAAGTAATCATTTATTTCCAAAGTACTGCAGCTCATGTATGTTTATCAGGAGCCCGGCGTTGGAATGGTAAGAATGACAGTCAATCCTAGTTTGTACAAAGGACAAAAGATCTTGCAATTGGCCAAAAGTCGTGGCCTGGTTTCTTCAAGGTGAAATCAATATGATGTGTTGCAGAGGGTAGATATCAGTGAAAAACAATGGAGGGATGTTTGTAAGGTCAAAGATAACAGGCAATATTGGATCTGTGTATCTGAGATAGTGTGATGAAAGCTCTAATCAGAGCAACAGACTTTGGTCATTTGTATGATCTCCTGCCCACAAGCTCCAAAGTGTGAGTAGCCATTCCACTATTTTATTTCGATGAGAGAGTTCTTCATGGATGGGACTGGGGTATCTCCATTTTCAGGTTGTGTTTCCAAATAGGATTTTATGCAAGGAATTCCCCTTTCTTTCTTCTCCGACCAGTGTCTGTCTCAGTTCATTGTCTGAGCAGCTTTCACCAGACCCTTTAACCTTATGGGTGAGAGGGTGACACCCCGTGTGCACTTTCAGGTCTTTGAAAAAAAAATAATAATAGTAATAATAACATAATACTGAGTAAGACAGTTTTATTTGACGTTCCACTCATACAAACAAGCTTTTGTCTCAAAATAGATTTTTTCATTCTCATGCTGGTTGATTGTTAGTCAAACCAAAAATGAGAGAAAAAAGCATGGTTTCCAAGGTTCTCAATGATAGGTTCTCACAGATATGCCTACGTTTTCCACATATTTTTAGTAAATCCAGTCAATAAAGTGTTTCCTACTTTCGGAGAATTACCTACATTGCTCACAGAGACACACAGGGTGCGATGTCGCGTGGGCGCGCTGCGATAGTCTCGCGTTGTCTGCACCCGTTACGTCATTCCATGATGGCTGAAGATCCTGGCGGAACACTTCTCAATTTCTCTCTCATTTTTATTTCTTTCTCTTTGCCTCCACTTGCCATAGAGACATGGCAGGACTCACAGCCCCGCTAGGCGTCCACAAATCTCTGGTGTCGACATGCCCAAGAAAGGGAACCGAAAACGGCTGAAATTCAAGGCCGGGGATGTTTGTTCGGAATCAGGTAGGCTAAGTTTAGCATGCGAAAAGGTTGGCCCGCTCCATAGACCCGCCCAATGTTAGCGCTGCGTCCTGCTCTTTCGACCCTAGCCGTTTCTCAATACCCGTATTTGTCTGTACTTGCGTTCTCCCGGATTTGTGGAACGTCATCTGTCAGCGCCCAAGTCCTGTTCGCATTTCGGGAAGTCCATTTAGATACCCGGATGTGAACTCGTTACGCCCATTTTACCGAGGATGCATCGGATGGTGACTCGTGTGCGCTCGTGTGGACTCGGACAGCCATATTTCCCAGAATGCATTTCACTACAACCAGCGATGGCGGAGTGTACACAAAACTGTAAGCAGTAATTAAAAAAACGAGTAAGGTGTTTGTTTTATGTAGTTATTATTTCATTTTTCATTAAAATTTACAACATAAAATAAACATTTCTGGGGTAATCACCGGCGGCTGACACCGATGTCAAGGAAGTGTCGTCACGAGTACGCTGCGGTTCCAGTTGTCGAAAAACTGTACTGTGAACTCCCGTCGTCGGGAAGTTTTCAAGTCCGAGCTTCAGAAGTTCGGGAGTCCGCACTCAGCGTATTTGGTATTGAGAAACGGCACCTGTTTACAAAGCCAAGTGTCACCAGACTTCCCATAATTTTTGCAGTAGATGTTGAAATGTTTTCTCTGAATAGTTGTATTGTAGAATTTTTGGGATAAATTTAAGCAGAAGTAGTTTGAAATGACTTGCTTTTTCCTTTTTGGCCAGAAAAATTAGTACGTCAGCATGAATTTATCACATACATCTGTGTTTTTTTTCATAGTCACTGTTGCTGATTATGCTAATGCAGACCCTGCCGTGGTGAAATCCGGGAGAGTGAAAAAGGCTGTTGTCAATGCTGTTGAAAAAGAAGGTATGAAGCTGAATGCAAAATCCGTCCACTGCTTGTTGTAAATATTTGAGATCCAGGGCTTTAACTTGACTGCCTGTCTGCTCCAGTGAAGCTGCTCTGCGGCCTGGAAGCTTCTCAGGGTGCTGTGAAGGAGGTCCTTTCGTCTGCAGCAAGTGTGATGGTGAATGCTTTGGGCAGCAGTGATGACCTGAACCCTGAGGAAGATGGAGAAAATGAAACTAAAGTGGCCCGCAAGAAGAAAAACAAGAGGAGAAAGGGTGTGTTTTCATTTTATGTTGTGGATAGATAAAGACGTTGTTTATCAGAGTCGATAAAACAATACTTTTCTAATGAACCATTAATTCGAATAATGCAATTTCTGTTCCAAAATATTGGATTTTGCAGAAAGCAGTGAGAGCAGTGATGGGGAGGAATATCCAGTGGACATTTGGTTAGTGCTCTCCTCCTACATCCGACCAGAGGATGTATGCAGATTCGCTCTGATATGCAGGAACGCCTGGACTGTCACTTGCACTGCAGCATTCTGGACCAGACTCTACAGAAGGTGAATTCATATCATTTCCTTGTTTCAAGTTGTGTATTTGAAGAAGCACTTGATTCAAGGAGTAAGCTAAAACAATGTATTGTAGCTAAGGCTTCACTGCATAACGATAGGTTTTTCCTAATGATAGAAAATTTCTATTGTGAAACATGAGCTCTATCGTTTCTACTGCGGTGTCGCAAAAAACACACTTACAGCAGTTTTTTACGTCGTGACGCTCCACATACGGCAGGCCCACGCTGCTGCCACTGTGAAAAACATAAACAAGCATGGGTGTTTCTGGTGTAAGAGAGGACAACTCTCGTGCATCAAACGCGGAGGAGCTGCTGCAGAAACGGGGGTGAACGTCGGTTGTGTGGTTGTGTTATAAAAGGAGCGCGACAGCGAGACGCAGCAGTAGAATTTGGCTGAGGCGTACAGCTGTGGAACACCGTACACAAAGTCCTCACAACGGTGGAAAGACTTGACCAAGTTAAGGAGAGACCTTGAAATATAAATGTTTGAGAACCTGTAGAAGTCTGAGATTCAGAAACACAACGTAAACACTTTATAAAGTTTGACATTGTCAGATATTTTTTGGGGTGTTTTCATATTCGTGTTACTTGAAATAGTTTTGTATTTTTTTGTATACCTTGCATAATATATTGTGAAACTTTTGCAGCCACACTTTGAACACTTTAAAGGGTTGCATGTTTACATTTGGTGTTTTGGAACCAATATTTATTTTTAAGAGCTGTTGGCTGCTAACATTAATGCCAAAGTTAAGCCTTCCTTAGGTTGGCTTCATAGAAATATTTAGTTACTCAAACTCCTACATTACATGCTGATGTCATGTGAATGAGCTAGCCTGTGGAATGTGTGGATGTTCATTTCATTATTAAACTAATTGTCGTTTACACAAATGTTGAATTGTTGAAAGGTACTTTCTATATTTTCAGAGGGTTCTATATGAAAGAAGTCTTGTTTAGTAACGTAACTTGTAGAATATATCATTTAAACTACATTTCCACATGGCAGTTTTATATAAATAATGCATCAATTGAATTTACCAAAAATGTACTATATCGTAATTTATATCGTATCGGGATATAAAATGAGCTATATCGTGATATGACCAAAATCTCATGTGGTGCAGCCCGAATTGCAGCTGTAGATTGTTACTGAATTATTTAAAATGGATGATTTTTTAGTTTTGGTTTCATGAGTCTGCAATCTGGGCTGTATGGATAATTCAGTGATTAAGCTTGTTTTCAAACTCAAACAGTTTCACAGTTTTCTGTTATTTGGTTAATTTTTATTTTTGAAAAGCACATTCACAACCTCTAAAATAAAGGAGGCTCTCCGAAGAAATGAACTCTGTTCTATTTAATTTGGACCAAACAGTTTTTGTGTGAATTCTCACTTACTCATCGATCTGTAGAAGTGATGGAGGAGTAGATGTAGAATGCTGGTCGGTGTTTGCAACCTCTTTGCTTTAATTTTCACCTGTTGTAACCCCAGAATGTCCTGTCAACTTTGTTGTGACTGAAGACAATGACAAGGAGTAGCTTAAACATTTTGTGTTCTGTCTTGTTTAACGATCCCACTTCCTGTCCCTCTCTGCTGTTTTGTCTTTTTTAAATAGACATTTCAGGGTTGATGTTGAGCTGCCGTTTCGCCTCCAGCCAGACTGCATTGATAGAATGCGCTGTCTGCGAGCCTGTGTGATTCGCTCACTCTTCCTCTTGTATGAGCCGTTCAATTTGCGTGTGTCAAAAAGTCCTGCACTGCCAGAATCAACACCTACTACCTTGCTGAACTCTAAGGTAAATATGTCAGTGTCATGCATCTGATGATGATGACTGTGGTGACACAGATGGAGTGTGGATGAAATTAGTTAAGATTGATATTCTAATTACATGTGCCTGGTATTTGTGACAGTCTTCACCTATTTGGTATTCTCCCAACCAGTTTTTCCCTCTCTCAATTCTTGCTGCCTTCAGGCCAAGAAATGCTTGTTCCTAAATTCCCAAACTAATGTTCTATACAAACGCCAAGATTTCAAGCTCTGTTCTTCAAGTAATTAGTCAGAAATAGCCTTATTTTCGATGTACAATGACTGTGTTTGCTCTCACTTTTTAAGATGGTAGACTCGTTTACTCGCCCTTCCACCCCTATATATATATTATATATATATATGTGTGTGTGTGTTTACTTTAAACGCTCGTGTGCCCCTTGCAGTGTTCACTCTTCTGGGTCCAAAAGATGTCTGGAACTCGGCCAGAGACGCTGTGGGAGTTTAACTTTAAGTTTATGAAGCAGGTGAGAGCATTGTCTCCCCATCAAATACTCCACATTTTATTGCTTTGAATTAATGATCATCATTCCCTGCTGAGGTTTCTGTTGTCATGTTTATGTTTATGTTTCTGTCTGATCTTGAACATTCCAGCAGGGACATGGTAAGAATGGCTGTGCCACGTCCTTGCGCATGCCAAAACAATACGAAGACGTTCACATGAATCCAGACTCGGACTGCCACCTGCTTCAGGTCACCACCCTCAACTACATCCTCACCCCCGTCGTCATGGGCATGACGCTGATCCTGGCAAGTGACTCAAGTTCAGCTTCAGCTTCGGTTTAGTCTTCTTGAGGAATAAAAAGACTAATGTGCACCAATCTGTTTCTTCTCTCACAGTTCACAATCAATGTAAGCACAGACATGCGCCACCACCGCGTTCGTCTCGTTTTCCAGGATTCTCCGCTCCACCGGGGCAAGACAAAGGGGGATCAAGGTGGGACTCAGGTGGTGCTGGATCCCGTCCACAGTGTGAAGCTCATGGACTGGTGGCATCCACAGTACCCTTCCTTACCTTTCATATGAGTCCTACTCCCACGGCACCAAGTGGAGCCGGACGTCCCATGAGATGGCAGCCCTTCCACCCCTCCATCTCATCCCCTCACAGAAAACAAACTAATGTTGGAGGGTCCAGGGATCATCTTCAGTCACAGATCGTATCACATACACACAGTTTGTCTTTCATGTTTAAATGCAGCTGTCATTGACAAGAGGAATAAAAAAACCCTTTCATATATTTCATTTGAGCAGCTGTGGTTCAGCTGTATTCCTTGCAGGCAGCAATGATGCACCTTTTCTTGCAGATGTCACATCAGTGGGGTTTTTTTTTGTACTGTCCCTCAGTGATTTTATTCTCAAGTGAAAAGTTATTCTTGAGCTTTTAGTTTGCTCTAGTTTGGATCTTGACAAAGTTGCATCAACAATGAATTGCTGAAAGCGCTTTTTGTGGCTCGTCTGTATTGACTGTGAGTAATATCACCAATCACATCCTGCATAATTGGGAGAGAATAAACATGCAAATTGGCCATATGTAGATTGTGCAGACACAATCATTTAACTTTATTTTTTTCACACATTTATCACAGAGGAAACTGTACCTTAATTAGCCACATGTGCTTGTAGTAATAAAATTCTCCATGGTGTCTTTGGCCTGTTGCAGCAACTGGATGTTTGACACAGTGATGTTGTCTGAGTGAATGGGAGGCAGGACTGAAAAATAAACTTGGAGTACTGAAAATCTGCCTGTTGAAAGTTCTTGTGGCTGTTCTTCAATTTTACTTTTACTTCCCAAGTGAACTGGAAACTTTGTGAGGGACAAAAAGCACGTATATTTCCCACAACCATTAAATATTTTGTGTTTTTCACATTCCTTTGTGCTTTTCATGCGCTTATATTGTTGACAACCCATATACCTCACACTTCTCTGAACGATGATAATAAAACCATTAGCCGCTTATTGAAAGGAGATTTCAGAAACTACAGTACAATTAAAACCAAGAGTTAAATGTGCACATTTGAAAAATATGTGGAATCTGAAGACACTCTGTAAAAAATACATCCTGTGCACAAGCTCAGTTCATGGAGCGTTCGACTGATGATGTGGAAGGTCCCACGACCAATTCCCAACAAAACCTGCTTTTGCCAGGCTTCCTCAAGAGCAATTTGTTGCCAACGTTAAGCTTTGCCCTGGCTCAAAGTTGACAAAACCCCAATTCCAAACCCAAGTTTAATAGTTCAGCTCATAGCAGTTTGCAATGATGATGGGAACGGTGACAACGTAAAAAGTTTGTTTGATAAAACAGACTTCTCATCCATTCAAGATCGCATACGATTGTCAATGAAAAGACTGTCCGTCACCAACCAAAACTGCGTCATCGCCTTAAAATACTGCAGGGTCGAGTATCTGTCTAGAAAACTACATCCCCCACAACCCCCTTTGCGCGCTGCCATTGGCAGTGGCACAGGTGACTGCGGACGCGCCGAGTTGTGACAACATCTCGACAGTCAAAACGAAAACAAAGTAGCGTCCGGAGGTAGCGGCGGCGCCGTGACAGCGCGCGTGTCGGTGGCAAACAGAGAAGCCTTCAACTTCCGAGAGTCCGTGTCTCTGTTCGAAAGCGACGTTCTCAGTGCGCGTCCGGCGGTGCCCGCTGGGTCTGCTGTCAGTGCGACCAGGAGCGGGCGCGCACTTTTCCCTCAACCCGCCTCTCACCCCGCTTCGTTCCGACTGACCTTCAGTGCGGGTAAGTTGTGTGTTACAGGACAGCCTCAAAAGCTCGCACTCACCTTAAATCCCACAACCTTTGCAAACCTGTCAGCGTCACATTGGAGTGCGCATTTAAAGTCTCTCTCAACACACTTTATTCCCAATTGAGTACACTCGAAAAGTTGAGACTCGCTGTGTGCGTCGCTTGCAGACAAATTAAAGAGTATATTTTATCTTTTCATTCGAACTAGTGAATTCATCACAATGTTTTGAAGTTTTGTCATCATGAATAAAGCAGCGTTGTTAAGGAGTATCTCCAACTCATGATAGTTTTATTATGAATTTGAATTGAGGAACTGCAGAAGAAAAAAAGAACAAATGTAACTATTAAAATCCAAACGCAAGTCCAAACTACATTCACGTGCATCACTCTGAACTTTGTTTCTTTCAGTAGCTTTGTGAAGGTTTCCTTGAAACCTTCACAAAGCTAAAGTGAAGGGAACAGATGATGGAGGATGTTGCTGCCCCTCTTTTTGCCTCGTTATAATGAGGACCCTGGTACTTCTTATGGCACCAAAATTCCCCCCCCCCTGTCATCTGCTGGGAGCTGGCCCTCTTACCATTTATGAGCCACAGCCAGCCCAGTATCAGTGACAACACCTCAGCCCTTGGGTATGCTGCTATGTATAAGCTGTGACTGTAAACTCTACCGGCCTGCAATGTGCTGCTGCTTTTTTCAAGTACATTGCCTGAAAGTCCTTCATGGTGCCAGCACAAAAAGAATGAAGGCTGCGCCGACCATTTCTGCCCCCTTTGTCCCCCTCTCTGCACTGTGGGGTTTATTTTCCATGTGTTTATTATTAGTGTGTGTTCACGCGCCTCAAGTGGCATGTGCAATTTGTTGGGCCTGGTGTTGTCAAGTAATAGGTTGCTATATGAATACTGTGAAAGCGTGAAGCACATGTACGAGATGTGGCTGTTAATTCACCCTTAAGTCATGTTCGCCTCAGTTCAGTAAAGAACGTATACTCAAACTCTTTCTTGTAACATTGCACGGAGGTGTCACAAGTTCTGAAGGGATTTTGATTTTATTTTTTTTTTGTCGGTCAGACTTTGACTCCCCTCTGATTCGACTCTTCTTCTAATGACTCTGTCATCATAACTTTAAGTGCGGGTCTGACCTGAATGTTGTTGGTCTGCTCTCTGCTCACTGTGAGTGACCCGGTTGTTTTTCTTCCAGTCAGGATGTTTCCAAAATGTACAGCAGCAAAGTGTTGAGCATTCATTTATTCACCCCCAGACCCCCGACCTCTGTGCTTGCCCCCCCCCCCCCCCGCTGGGTTCAATGGTC
This sequence comes from Malacoctenus gilli, assembly GCA_032164315.1. Taxonomy (NCBI): domain Eukaryota; kingdom Metazoa; phylum Chordata; class Actinopteri; order Blenniiformes; family Labrisomidae; genus Malacoctenus; species Malacoctenus gilli. Next base: position 7,650,764 of record JASSRZ010000072.1, on the reverse strand, counting down.
AGGCTTAAAAGGCTCTGGTAGGTCAGCCTGTCAGCGACTATTGTACATTTTCGAGCTTCCCTTTATGTCAGTGACTCGTCTGGTTTTATAACCGGAGCTTTTCTGAGAAATCTCCCACATCCCCATAAACTGATGCAGTTGAGGGTTTTTTTCTGTTCTGTGTGTCACATAAAAGCGATTGAAGAAATGTTGTGATGATAAACAGCAGAGTGTTAAGGACATTCTGGAATGAAGGCATCGACACATGAAATATGAATAGGTAACGCTCTAAAAAAGAGTTACAATGAATTTTGCTTCTATTGGCAGTCATTTAGTTACTCACAGATAAACAGCGATCAGTTCTTGTTGCACCAAATAACATTTATTTACACAAAATGAGTCCTTCGCTCTGTTTTTGGATTTCTGTGTGTTTGTGTATCTTGCAAATGCGCAGTTAAAAACATTAGTGTTGTTTAACCAGTTAAGAAAGATCCTTTGTGCAGCGGTGACTGCATGCAGTGTCGCCACACCTAATGTAGGGCCACTGGTTTTGTTATTAAGCAGCTGTCATTGAATTATTGTCAAATATTGCCATCTGGTGCTGAACGTTCATATGAATAAGATGTAGCTCGTGTTAATATTTGATGAGTCAGTGAGATGACTGAGAGAAGTGAAATCCAGCAGTAAGCGCAAGTGTCAGATGTGTAGATTTAAAGCTTGCAGGTAAAGCTTGCAGGCAACGCAAGCATCAGGTGTGTGTAAACACGGCCTGATCAGTTTACCATCTGGACAGAGCTCCCATGACGCAGGTGATTTTCTGTGGCTAACTGTCGGACGGAGCGCATAAAGAACTGCCTCCGGTGGTTCACTGGAGTTCCCTTTTATTACAAAGAGCCAAAGAACCTGAAGAAATAACTGCACAGTTCAGCGTGGAGAGCCCAGAGACTTCCACCTCACCGCAGGAGTGACGGTGCAGCATGTGCTACATTACAAAGTGACCCGTGATGGAGCAGAGGTGAGCGTGGGCGTGCTGCTTTGGGCCATGTGCTGAGTGTGTGACTCCACTTCCTCATCTCACCGCCATCCCACTGTTTCAGATCCCCTTTTGACAGACAGACAGTAGTGACGGTCCCACTCTGTTTCATTTCTCTGCAAGGACGGCACTGCAGCTGCATCCGTGAAACACACAGTGCATCTGCTCAGCTGTTTATAGTGGGACAGTTTGCTTGTTACCGTTAACTGCAGGGTCGAACTGGAGATGCTTTTCGTCATGGATCTCTGATGACTTTTTTTCTTGACCCACAAAAATATCCAACATTGATTTATCTCCTTTTATTTATAATCATTATTTGTCCATTGTAAACTATGCAACCAAATGTTTGGCAAATGTAAACATTTGGATTTCCTCAAGTTTTATGTTGCATGACATTAAATTTTTGTTCTCGTTTTGTTTTTAACGTGCATTTTAGAGTTGAGGCTCAATGAGTAGTGAACTTCAACTGCTTGTGATTTACTAGACTGTAAACATCTGTCAGCTGAATAACTTTTTTTTCACTGACTAGAATCTCTCGTGTTCACTCTGCACATCACTGCCTCCTCCAGCTCACACCTATTGGGCTCCTCCTGCTCTTTTTCACACTGCAATTCAAAGTATTTCTTCTTTTGATGCTCATCCGATATGTAGTGTGACCAGAAAGATGATGGCTGCCGACTTGCTGATTGGACGTGCACAACGACTCGTTAATTGCTTTCAGTATTATTGCAAAACACATTTGATATTTGAAATCCAAGTTGAATTATATTTGATCTGCCTGAGTGCTTCGCTTTGTCAGTCTTGCGTAGCACCACCAAAGCTCACAGTGTCAAGTTTCTGTTTGTTTATTGATCTTGTCCAAAGGTAAAGGAAGTCGAATCCACATTTGTCTCTGTTATGCGTCAAAATATTCATCCATATTCATGACATACATGAAATGTCCTCAACCTGGCTGACTGAGAGTTAATGAGCCTGTTGTACAGCCACTGCTGGAGTCTCAAAAGTGTCACATCAAAGCGTCTTTTGTTGCCTAATATTAACAATCTATACTTCTTTGCTCTTTTCTGACAAATTGGTTGAAAACAAGGATTCCATCAGACTGTGAGTTAAAGGACTTCACATGATGGTTCTTAAGGTAACACATCAAAAAGTATTTTTTTATTCTATTTCATTTTTTAAAGTAGAAGAGTCTTGAATTATTATAATTAAGTTATAATAAAGTTAGACTGAAATTTTGATGGATTTAAAATGGTAAGACCTGAACAGATGAAATGTGACAAAATGGAAAAGTGCTGATTTTTCAAAATGAGAATCAAATGTACTTTCGTCGGAGCACTGCATGCCAGGCATATTCATATCCACATTTTGTTTCCTTTATTCTCAAATACAGCAATTTGACTGGAAAGACCCAGGAAAGAACATTTAACAGGATGCCTGCGTAGTGGAACCCAGTTTATGTATTCAGTGTGATACACAGCAAAGCTTCTACCACAGGACACAAACATTCAAACTCAGATTAGAGGGTCAAAGCTGCTCCTTCACCCTGCTGCTTTCAGCAAGAGAGTAAATGGCCTGAGAGGTTCACAAAGTGGGGCATTTGCTTGTGTGTGTGTGTGCGCGTGTGTGTATGCACGAGTGTGTTTGTGTCTGTACGTGTGTGCATGCATCCATGTATGGAGACAAAACATTACTGTGTCAATCCTGTTTAATCAAAAAAGTCTCCTTATTTGGTCAGCAGACAGGAGGTGATTTGATACACGCGCACGCACACGCACGCGCGCGCGCGCGCACACACACACACACACACACATGCACGCACTTTGAATAGGATATCAGATAGTTCTGTCAAAGACTAAGTGCAAGAGGCAATTTGATCACCTCAAAGGACCTTATGGTGATTTAACAGAAACTTAATCTCATCAAAATCACAGAAATTTTGCCTTTATACTTGAAGAATTACTTACTGCACAACACAGTGTTGTTAGGGGTCTGTACGTTTCCTTCAGCTTTACTTAACTTGCTCCTTACATTCCTCTCAAAGTCTAAAGGGGTCAGTCCATGTGCATGGGCCCACAAAGTTTGAAGGAAAAATAATTAAAATATATGTTTTGGTTTGCTTTTGTAAGCAGCCAAAGTGAATTTAAATGTGTTTGCGTGTCCATTATCTCTCTGCTCATCTCCTGAATGCTTCCCATACCTTCACCCCCCTACATGGTGCGTCTCATTCAAGCAAAAAGAAATGTGGTATGTCTGGTTGGTTGGTTGCTGCACAACTCGTTGTCTCCGTCATACGCAAACATGGTCACAGATCTCCACTTTGTTTACTCTGTATTAATAGCTGATAATAGCGTAATGATTTATGCAGTCCAAATAGAAAAAGGGTGCTCTAAAAATAAACGCAGTGTTATTGGAACATCTGATAGGAGCATGCTGCGACCTGTAGATCTTTTGTCATTCATAGCCATATGTTCATGTAAAATCATCAGTCTCAAAATAAAACTCATCCGTAATAGCAGGATGCATGTGGGAATAAACCATAAAACCATGGCATATACCATATTGTATCATGTTTTTACAAGAAAACAGGATTTAGAAGAAGCTGAAAATTTTCCCCACTAGCTTTTTATTGTCTCCCTTTTGTCTCATATGAAGCAGAAAGTGTCTCGCATGATGAAAAATAAAGTTGAAGAAGGATGGGCCCACTGTAAGCGTTGTTTTGTCAGACTACTTAAACAGCTCGGAAGTTTACTTAAGTGCTCCAGGCAGAGTTGCAGTATTTGTTTCTTTGCAGTATTTGCTGACTCGCGGCAGCCTCAGCAACAGAGGAATTTAACTTTGGGAAAACTACCTACTCACCTTCTGGTGTCTATGTGTGTTTGTATGTATGTGGGCCTGATTGTGTGTTCATATGTGTGTTAGGGTCTTGCCTCTTCCATTGTCACAGAGTACAAGACGGTCTTGGGCAGCGATTTCCCCTCCTACACACATAATTTGCCATTGGCCGGGCTTGACAGGAACGTAGCTCACCCTGACCAATAGGCTGAGGGCCTTTGGGGGTCCTGCCCCTGGACCAAAATAGCCCCGTAAATACACTGTGGGCACTATGAGAACTGGAGCTGGCACACTGGTGAATGCTTTGTGTACAAACAAGGGATTCTTGTCAGTTGAGTGCTGCTGAACCACACCGGCCTGTGTTCTCCTCTGTTGTGATCGTCACAAGTCGCTTAGTTGTTTCTGGGTTTGTGTTTTGATTCAGTGAGATATGAGGAGACAAAAACACCTGCGTTTGTTTCAGTGAAGGAAAATAAATCTTTCATTATGAGTGTGTTTTTACAACATCAATCTTTCTTGGTGCATGTGGCTTTGCTCCTGCACAGAAAGAACAGAAAGACTAGTGACCAACTCGCTTATTGATTTCATAGCTGATCACTGTATTGTTGTGTAAAAATTTGGGAATAATTGATGATTATGATGATGATGATGATGATGATGATGATGATGAGTCTCCTCTCTAGAGTTTGTCATAATAACCTGTTCAACAATCAAATCCTGCAAATTACAGTCGCAAGTAACAACTACGTAGTATTTCTTGAACCACTTTGAAGTTTTCAAAGCGAATTCTTGTGCACATCAGTGGTAAAAGGCTTACGAGTGTTAACTTTCTTTCTCATCACTTATCACCGACCAGTAGTTTGTGGATTTTCATGTTCACCTTTTTGGAACTGTTGATATTCCAAAAATTCTTGTGAATTATTTGTTTTTCAGGGAACAGTTACATGACTTGTTGTTGAGGCTACAACTCAAATTACCTGTCAGATCTTTGCCATATCTAAACAATCAGGCATGCAGGTGTTTTACAAGGAGGAGGTGTACAAATAAAGAAGTGAATGTGCTGATTCATTACCATAAAGTTTAGTCTAACGCATAAACAATGCCAGTGTTCACTAAAAAAAAACTACATCCTCATCTGCGTGTGGTTTCTGCACGCACACGTGTGAATGTGACCTTAGGCTAACACAGTGTGCAGCTTCAGGAAGGAGGCCGGACAGAGGGAGGAGTTCCACTATGTGAAAGAGGGAGAGAGAGTGACAGGAAAAAGTCGCCGAGTTTGATAGACACAGAGCTCTCCTTGTTGTTTTCCCCTGGGCTGCAGCATTCTGGCTAATTTAGGGGAAGAGGAGGAGGCAGGGAAACAAGGAGGAAGCTGAGCTCGTGGTTTGGGAGAGGGAGGAAGGTGACTAATAGTGCCTGTCGCATAGCCTACTGCAAGTCTGCTGTTGGATGGAGGAGTGGCTTCGCGACCAGTCAGTCGGCAGATGCAATCGTTGGACGAGCCAGCAAGCAGTCAGTGTGCACGCCGACACGTGGAGGAGCAGATTTCATCTGGATGCACTATGTTTTCCTCAGGATAGTTGAAGACCTGCCGGTGAGACACTTTTTCAACATATCCAGACAGACATTGTGTAAAGTGTGTTTCTCAGCAGTTGCTAAACAGATGAAAACTGAGAAGCAGTGGTCTAATGTCATCGTGATGCTTTGGGTTTGAAAGAAGAATCTGGAAAAAACATTATGTGGCTCCTTATTATGTGTGATTTATGTTTGCTGTGAGCCTTTGGAGATCAGATGACCCAGCAGCAAAGATTCAGCCTGAATTGTAAAAGTTTTGGAAGTTTTTCTTCGTTGTGATGTGGTTTTACCTCACTGATAATTAGTTAGTCAGTAATTTACCTGCACTGGCTTAATGTATTTGGAAACTCTTCACTTACCCCATAGGCCATGTGCTTTTTGTGTGTGTGTCTGTGTTTTTGTGTGTGTGTGTGTGTGTGTGTGTGTGTGTGTGTGTGTGTGTGTGTGTGTGTGTGTGTGTGTGTGTGT
>JASSRZ010000072.1:7628563-7641953 GCA_032164315.1 Malacoctenus gilli | reverse complement strand
TGTGTGTGTGTGTGTGTGTGTGTGTGTGTGTGTGTGTGTGTGTGTGTGTGTGTGTGTGTGTGTGTGTGTGCGTGTTCAAATCCTGGGTTCTGACTACACTGACGTCTGACCTACTACCTACTGGCAGAGAGAGAGAGAGACCTGAGTGGACCGGTCAGGGATCTCACACCCTTTCTTTATCTGGCTTCATCACACAAGCGTTGCATCTCAACTTGTCTTTGCTTTAACACTGTGGGTCTGTTGATGAGTAACTCTTGTGTTTGTGTACTCACCTCACAGTATTTACAAATAACTGACTCCATGCAAATAAACCAAGCAAAACAAGAACAAACAAAGACAAAACTGCAGCGTGGCTCAGGGGAACAGGGCGTTCCTGGAAAGGAGAACAGAGAGCAGGGGGTTATTTTAGTCATAAGAGCAGGCAGACGGATAGCTTCAAGTAGAAGGGTGTGGGTTGACCTCTTCCTTAACCAGCTAGGGAAAGGCTCAGCAGTCAGGTTTGTGATGTTAGCATGCACTCTGTCTGAAAGTGAAACTTTTACAAATTTAGATTTAGTGTATTTAGAGCGACTCTAACTTGTTTTTCATGCACCTTCACCTGTCAAGCTGAACACTTGCTGATCAAGTTAAAAATTCCCTTTCTTAGTTCGTGTTATCTAGCAAAGCTGTGACATCAGTGTGACCTTCAGCGATTTCTGTGTGAGCTCACAACCCCACAGAAGAACTTTTTTAAACAGGCCCCGCACCTGTTACAAGTAGGGCTGTAAACTTCCTTCAAAACTGAATGCAAGTGTATTTTTGCGAGCGGGAACTTTGGTATATTTATATACAGTCTGTGTGTGTGTGTGTGTGTGTGTGTGTGTGTGTGTGTGTGTGTGTACACATTTCTCCTAGAACTGCTGGCTGTGAGGAAGGCCTTCCTTGGCAATGCACAGTCACTTCTAAAAATACACCCTACACAAATTAACACCATGTCTTTGAGCACAGGTGCCATGGCCCCACACTGCCCCTGTGTGTGTGTGTGTGTGTGTTTGTGTGTGTGTGTGTGTGTGTGTGTGTGTGTGTGTGTGTGTGTGTGTGTCCAATGCTGTGTGTGTGTGTGTGTGTGTGTGTGTGTGTGTGTGTGTGTGTGTGTGTGTGTGTGTTAACCTTTTCCCACGGAACAGAATCTGTCATCGTACGGCGTGTTTTAAAATGTAGTGCATGTGTCACTTGCTGCTGTGTCTTGTGTGCTCACTGTTGCCGTGTAAGTTTGTGATGAGTTTGTGGCACGGTCCAGTGGTGGCCTCTCGCCCAGGCTTCCTCTGCGCTGCATCCTCCTACTGGCTGACAGTGTTTGAAGTGAAGGGGGCTGCGGCATTGGTGCGTCACACACACAATGGCCACTGTGTGCTCCTACTGCGTCACAAATGTCCCCAGTGGATGTCAGGCAATGGGAAGGCCCGTGTGGGAGCTCACGCTGCCTGGTAGCAGTGTGTCACCATATGATATCAGGAAGTGATATGCGTGCAAGTGTTAGAGGACATATCTGTGATGTAACAGGGCTTACTCACAGTTGGAGGCTATACGATACATACTGTGTATGTGTTGGTGCCTTGAAGGGTGAAATGTAAACATTGCCACCTGTCCATCTGTCACCCTGAAGAGCTTTATAAGCAAAACAGAGTCTTTTTTCAAGACACCAGGAGTTAAAACCTGAGTGGTTGAACTGTAGGTGCCAAATGTTTGTGTCAACAAAGAGCTCCAGTCAGTGTGGCAGTGTTTTCTTTTTCAATGAATTAGTCTAAGAATAAATACCTTTGCCCCGGTAGTGATGTTGTCACATTGATCTGTGTAGAAATTTGCTACTATTTAGGTTTGTTTTGTGTTGTAAATAGAAAGACAGTTTTGTGCTGTAAACAGGCAGAGAAAATCTACTCAACACTATTTTTTATCAATAGGCTGAATTTGATTGGTGGCTTTTGCTTTGTGAAAGTCAAAACAATCCCATTTTTATTTGTCTTGCTGAAACAAAAGCTAATTCTCCTTCGGGTTTGTAGTCTGGAAAACACACAGATCTTTCCCTCTACCCTCAAATAACCTACTGAGTGTCCATCTCTGGCAGGAATTCCTACCTTACCGATTGAGTTTTGAGATGCAATCGCCCTATTTGTCAGACTCTATGAATACACTGCGCAGCATTCCACCACTGTGCCTATGTGAGAGCACAGCACACTCGTCACACTGTGTGAGTAAACACCTGGACAGAGCGTCACCACTGGAGCTCCAGCAGAGCTGCAGCATCAGTATCTGTGAGTTATTGACGCTCTCTTTTATTCGGCATAGAGTTTTGAGAGGCTTTTGTTGAAGCCATTCCCCAAATCCCCAAGCTCTGGTCCAAGTTTGTGTTGGAATGTGTCCGTGTTTCAATGTGTATGTCTGCGTTGGTGTGTGTTTTTCATGTGGGCTGTCTCATGGGCACAAAGCGGGCAGTGTGCGCCCCCTCAGGCACTGAAATGTACACTTCGGACAACAGGCGGCTTCAGTCCTTCTCAATAGGAGCTGCCCTTCTTATTGTACCTCACGCACAATGAGCTTTTCTCTCTTTGTCTTTCCCTCTCTGTCTTTCTCACTTTATGACCATATACAGACACTGTTTCTGACGCCAGAGCGGACGAATCAGGATCGGACTGATGCCATGTTGTGTCTCGTTCGACCTCATCAACATAAGCGGAGACGTTTAAATTTGGGAGGAAAACTGTTTTCTCGTATCTTCGGTTGCACACACACTTTGGTCTTGCAGTGGCTGAACACTCATTGCAGAAGGGGAAGTGTCTGTGCAGGGATTCCCCACTGCATTTTGTCGCTGTGCGTTCGTGAGGAGATGTAAAGGGGGTGTTTGGTGTTCCCCTCGTCTTCTGCCTCACATGATCACCCAGAAACAACAAGACCACATGATACCCACATGACCTCTTCACCATTGTGGAGGAAACCATCCTTGGTTCACCGCAAATTGGGGTCAGGATATTTAACTGCCATGTTTAACTGTAAGGAGAAATTGTGTCACAACATACTTATGGGCAAAGACACATCACATTTCAACTCATACAAACTAAGGCAAACAACAAAGCTAAACTTGTACTTAATTTTAAACAAATGCATCATCATTTGCTCAACTCTTGTTTTCCAATGAATGCAACTCTTAACATCTGATTGTATTTGGTAAAAATCATGTCACTGTATCACCTCTTGTTGCAAACTCCTTTACAAATAAAAAACAGATGTTGATTCATAAACTACTTTTCAATGAAACTGAATCATTTAAGCTATTTTTGGTTTCCAAGCTTTATTCTTCCCTCTGGTCTTTGTCCCACACTTGCTCACTGATTCGCTCCTTCTGTCCTCCACAGCTTCCTCTACCTCTCGGGCTGGACTGTGGTGCATTAACGTCGGCTCGCCCTCCCCTGCCCCCTCGCCCCCCAGCGATGGCATCACGCATCGGACTGCGCATGCAGGTTCAACACTTTCACATTCCACACTTCATTCCAAACTGCAGCGTGCCTGTGAGACGGATCTCATGAGCTGTGGGACTCACTCATTAATGTGGTAGGGTTGTGTGATTGGACATTGATGTAGTATTTCATACAGGATCATAATGTAATGTGGCACTTACATAGGAGAATATATTTAAAGTACAGAGTTAACAGATGTACACCATTGGCACCTCCCAGTTTTTGACTGATTGGCAGAAAAACATCAAAATGATCGCAAAGCTCCTAAAAATGTTACATTTCTGTGTTATTTTGGACAATTGGATCAATTAAGTGATCTGCCAACTTGGCAAGTAAAAGTTCTGCATATGTAAAACTAGAACTCCTCAGTGCAAAGTAAACAAATATTGTAAAAGTGTTTTTTTTCAGCAGCTTCAATTTTCACCCTTGATAAATCAAGCTCATTTAATTGGTTTTGTCATTCTTGCGCCAGCCACCCTCTTCACCGAATGTCATGATGCGGAACTGCAATATCATTGAAAGCCTTTTCTTGGTAAAGGTTAGGGGTCATTAAGCGTAATTTCTGTGCTGTGTGTTTCCCTGTGTGCATCCAGCTGATGCGAGACCAGCTGCAGCAGGAGGAGCAGCGTGAGCGGCAGCATCAGCAGAATGCAGCCCTGCAGTACATGCAGCATCGGATGGCGGGGCCGCCTGCGGCCAGCCCGGCCATCAGCACCCCGCAGCATTACGAGAGCATGCAGGTCCCTGTGGAGGTTCTCAAGGTGGGTGAGGCTGCAACCGACGATTCATGTTTTTAGTATAAACTTTTTATTTCTTTTGTCTTAATCCTTTCTAAAAAAAACATTTTCTGATGCATTTATTTACCACAGCTGCTCTGAGGCCTCAGAATGTGGTTGGAGTGTGCAGGCAGTTCCTGGAGGAGGATGTAATTGATGCTACAGTATAAACTGTTCCCGACGGTCACCTGACCTAAACATCTCTGGGTCCGTCCAGCTCTGCCATGTTGCCCCTCAGACTTTCGATGATGCCCCGGTCTAGATTTTGGAGGGGATCCCTCACGACATCATTCGCCATTTCTTCAGGAACCCCGATGCTGTCATGTATGCCCACAAGCAGGCAGGGGCTACACATCCTACTGAGCGTCATTTTGAGTTTCCTCAATGACATTTGGATCATTTTCATGTCTATCAAATTATGTGGCATCGATTGCTTACTTGTACATCACCTACTAATGATCAGCAAAAAAAGGATCATATTTCTCCCGTCTCGATCTGACGTGTTTTCGAAGTGTTCCTCTAGTTTTTTTTGGATGGTATGTAAAGAGAAAATAGGGCTTAATAATAAACAGCCAACAAAGACTTTGAGATTTAATCCCCCTACACAGAAATCCCCCTCCATCTCTCTTGCATATCTCTCTTTGACACAGACTGAACCAATGCACAATCCGTGGACATGTAAAAAAGACAAAGCATGCTTCATTTAGTGGGAGAGTCAAAGATGAAAAGAAACCGATTTAGGTCATGTGGCTGAGAAGGACAATCAGGCAGGTGGCTGTTTGGCGGGGGGGGGGGCTGTCCGGTCACTGGCCACTGGGGGTTTCACACACAACAACACAGGAAAAGCAGCGACAGGGTTCGAAAAGGCAGAGCAAGAAAGAAATGCGGTGGAGCAACGAGCAGGTAGTGAGACAGAGGGGGGAGATAAGAGAGGCTTTGACATGTTTGTGCGATAGGACAGACAGGAGCAATGTAGATAGTCTGAGTCAGACAGGGACCGATAAAGCTGAAGTGACATTTTGTCCGATTCCAGAGATGCCTGTGTGTGCGTCCTTATCTTTGATGGTGTGTGTTTGTGTGTGCATGGGTTAGTGCAACTCTCCATTATATGTGTAAGTGTGTTGCCTTAGGATATTTTGGCCTGTGGATCTTTTCTGTCTGCATTGTCTGGGGCAACGTGCTGCATTGACAGCTCACTCTTGCGCATGCTTCTATGTGTGGCTGAGTGAATGGAATGGCACTCATGAAATCTCAGAGTTGTCAGTGACTTTCTCTGGAGATAAGGTGGGCACCTCCTACCACGTGTCACATCGGACCCCCCTCTGTCCCGACAGAGCTGGGCCACATAGGTCGGATTCTCAGGATACGATGTGGCGGCGGCGGCAGAACTTCTTGTGTCTGGCGAACGTAGAGCAAGCCGTGGAGGGGAGTGAAAACATCTATTTACCAAATGCACCCTGCTTCATTTGATGTAATCTCGCTGTTGGTTATAAAACAGAAGGGGGCTGAGGAGTGCAGCCCCTCACTGTATTAATGGGGCGCAAGCCTGTTCACCACTGAGCTTCAGTCTTTGATGTGAAGGAATGAGGCCAACTCATTGCTCTGTGTAGCCACACCAGAGGATTTAGTGAGGCTTTACTCCTGTAAGCATTACTACTTACTTAATGCTACCAGACCCTGGGGCCATCACTGAGATAATGGGCTCTGAAACCACATACTCAGTGTGTTGTGAGGCTACATGTTTGCGGTGAGCCCATACTGAGCTAGCAGTCTCCTACAACACAGCCAATGTATTGTGAGGAAATTCCAACATGATTCAGAGGACAACAAATTTCAAGGAGATGGAGATGAATAAACATCAGTCATTATAAGATTCTAACTTCACGTGTTTGATTCGAGCTTTTGCTCACTCAACAGTAGAAGGAATTTAAGCGTGACGTAGATGGATTATTTTGCAAATTTTGAGTGCTGAGCTAGCTTTCTCCTCTTAATGCAGGTTCAGACCCACCTTGAGAATCCTACAGATTACCACATCCGTCAATCTCGGAGGCAACAGGTTAAAGAGTACCTGTCAACCACCTATGCCACCAAACAGGTATGTGTCATGATGAATCTCTACTGTATCTTCCTCACTTAGATATATTTAAATATGACCTGCCTGCTGTCGTTTGGCCTGCGATCTGAGCTCTTACCCAGCCTGCATATTACTGAATTTGACCATGTGTCAGGACTCCATCACTCATTAACACCCTCGCCATCGTATTCCCCTGTAGACGGTCCACGCAGTGGCGGGGCTCATGCCGCCCTCTTCCCCCACGAACATGGGACCCTCCGGCAACTCAGCATCTGCGCCGCCACCTCTCCACTCGCCGCACATGCGCACCGAGCAGTTGATGTCGGTAAACAGTGCCCCCAACAGTCCCATGGCCATGCTCAACATCAGCTCCAGCCACGAGAAGGAGGTAGAAGTCTGCAGGCGCACACTGTCGGCGACACACACATAAACCCGTACACATTAATTCCTGGTCCAGTTGTAAAGTCCAATTCGCATGAACCCGAATACTTCTGAAATACAACTTAACGACACTCATATATAAAATTATGAGGGTTGAATATTGCCCCCATGGTGACATTACCTCCGGCTTTTATAAGAGCATCATAACAGTTTAAATGGTCTCTGGTGGGCTGCAGCAGCTTTTGTAAATGCACTGATGTTAATGTGTTGTGCACGCCGTCGGGTGCGTGGGTGAACATGTTGACTAACTAGCAATAACCGAGACTGGCAATCAGTGGGATTTAAATGCTCTGTAATGGCCTTGCACCAGTAATTACAGCTTAACAAGTGACAGAGACACAGCAGAATGAAAAGGGGCCTTTGAACCCGGCAGACTTTGGTCGACTCTCTTCCTTTAACTTGCGACCTCTCTTCAATCCGTCTGTCTGAGAGGGAACAATCACACCGCTTCACCTCAGTGACACAAAAGCCTTCTCTGAGTGAAACATAGACCAGCAGAGGGGTTTATGTGAAGGCCTGAAGGCCATTAGGTCTCCGACACCTAAATAAACATATGTACAAGCCTGTCATCCCTGTTTGTTAGTTCCCGCATGTGTGGCTACTGGTTTCACTTTGGAGCTTTGAATCAGTCTGACTGACGCTCTGCTGCTGTTTTAGTCACACTGTTTTTTTGTTTTCAGATGGACGATGTCATTGATAACATCATGAGCATGCAGTCCAGTTATGATGATGTGCGCGTATACATCGACCCCGTGCAAATGCCAAACACAGTGAGTACAGTGCATCTGTCTTTTATATGTGTCCTACACTTTGACTTCACTTGACCTCAAGCATGTTTTAGGTTCCTTTATGCTGTTTTTTTGGTTAATTGGGAGTTTTCAAAACTCAAACTTCCTGAATGTCCTCAAACTCTGAAGGGTTTTTTTTTTTCCGAAAGCGGGGCATTTATGAGAGGTCAAAAAAAGGTAGTGCAACAGCAGCATTTGAGTGACAGCACAATAAACTGTATTTCCTGAAGATGCACACAGTAAATCTGCACTATCACAGCTCGAGTGGAAACAACGCGAGTTTATTGTGCGGAGGAATGGTTGGTGCAAAGAAACAGTCATGAAAGTAATTGTGCAGTAGAGCGGTCCATGGAAAGCATTGAGTTTACAAAGTTCGACATTTCTCTGGAAATTTTGTTGCTGCTTATGTTGTTTGAATTTCTTTACCTCATGAAGATATCATCAGATATTCTTTTAAGCAGTTACACTTGAAAGAAGGTCAATAACTTTCCAGCTGAAGTAAAATTGGTCCGACAGTCGATGTTCAGAGATTCAGGAAAATAAATGAGACAACTTTGGCTTGAAACATTGATTTTACAGAATACTGACTTAATTTTTCTGAGAATGTTCAAAGTGTTTAATCTAATTTTTTAAAAAAAAGAAATATTTCAGTCATTATTAGATGGAACTGAGAAGCAGCATTTTAGGGGGAGATTTTCTGCATTGCTCCAACATGATCGCACACTTCACATTCAACTCCTCTTAAAAATACATCCCCAAAACTTTCATTTCTTTAACAGTCAGTCTGTAAAGTCTCCTGTATTTTTTTATGCCAAATCGCCTGAAGTCAGACTCTCCTGTTTCAGTTTTTCCAGTAAGCAATGCTTCTGTATCTGTGTGAGTGTTTGCGTTATTTCTGCTATTGATTTTTCTGTTTTTTGGTGTTCCGGTGTTTTTTTGTGAAGCTGTTTTTTGCAGCTCGTAGGTAGATTTTGTATCTTTAAGTTTGTTTTGAAACTTTTTACTTCTTATATACATAAACTACTGCAAAAATACCCTGCTATTTAATTTTTCTCATGTTCGGCTGCAAAATTAAGTCACATATGAGGCCATCCTTCCTGCGGACGAAGTTAGAAACTGTACAGAAGATGGCTCAGTCAAGAACTGTACTGTGCTTTGTGTCTGAGGAGACAAACTCGCAAAATTAACAATTAAACTGCCAACAGTTAGAGTTCAACTTGTTTACAAGACATTTGGAGGGAGGGAGGTGGAGAAGACGAGGGGGGAGGATAAGGAGGGAGGAGGGAAAGGGGGATGAGGGCAATTTGTGCAAGGGGAAAACAGGCTGAAAGTCCAGTTAGGGGAAGGTTCACTCCTGTTTGGTCGAGGTAGAAGAAAGACAGGAGCAGCACCGCTGAGGTCAGTCATTCTTCCAGGACAGAGCAGCAGAGCTGAAGAGCCGTGCATGTGCTGCTGCATTGTGCCCACGAAAGGAGAAGAAAGGACTGCGGCCTTGAGAGGGTAGAGGAGTGGAGGATGAAGGAGATGAATAAGACCTATGCCATTGTGGAAGTCATTGAAGGGGAACAGATTCAGCTGGTAAGACGATGAAATCTCCTCTGTTATCAGGCTTGTGATGTGAGTTTTGGTTCTTGTTGTTTTGGTGCTGGTCTCTGCTCAGAGTGCTTGAACCGAAGTTTAGACAGATGCAGCGGCTGCTCTAACTTCCAGCCTCGAGTCTCTGATTAAAAGAGCAACGGCAGGGCGGTGGGGAAGGAGAGGGGGCTTTTTTTTTATCTTAAGAGCCTTTCTTTCTTGTTTTCAACACGTGATCTGCATTTCTGTCATTAAGAAAATCACGTTTTCAACTTGTGGAGCTCTTTATGTTGAGCCTCACCATCAGGTTTCTACTTCTGCTCACACATTGTGTCGATCTGTATGGTTTCCCACAGCTGCTGCATGTGTGAAGAGACAGAAACCCCAAAAATTCGGTCACCTTATCACATACCACTCTGTGTGGTTGATTGGTTTAATCACTCAAGCAGCGTCTGTATACATTCATTCATGTCGCTCCGACAGATTAGATAAGACGGCGCACACGCTGATCATTCTCGGATTGGTGTGTGTGATCAGCTGGGATGGTAGATGAACGCAGAAGGAAGCTGAGGAGTCAAATCGATACGTTGGCGGTGCTTCGTGAATTCCTGCTTCATTCCCAACTGACAGAACAGTGAGGGAAACTCACCTGCTAATCCTGATGGGGATTAAATCAGCAAACTCCGAGGAATTTCTGGAATCTCAAAGTTTAGTATGAGCCGGGAACACCACTGAATGCCAGGCACAAGTGAACAGATCGACTCCTGTGTGTGCGTGCGTGCGTGCGTGCGTGCGTGCGTGCGTGCGTGCGTGCGTGCGTGCGTGCGTGCGTGCATGTGTGTGTGCACGTGCATGCGTGTGCGTGTGTGAGTGAAAAATGTGTGTATGGATGGTTTCACTGAGATACAGTGAGTCCCAGTCAGATTTCATTGTTAAATTGAATTAAATCGCTTCTTCCTGCGGTGAGGTTTGGTTTCCCAGTTTAATCATGATCTGTGAGCAGCGTGGAGGAGTCTGAGAATTTGAGCTTATTAGGAAGCAAACCCTGAACGATTTATCAGGACAGATTGAAGCAATATATGAACTTCATCTTGGATTTTGTCTCTCACTACGATGAATCGTGCATAAGGAAAAGTCAACAGGAGACACAGCACTGGGAGCTCCAACTGTGACTGGATCTATTACGCAGCATCTTCCCTTTAGTTTGCACACAGTGTTATCATCACTGCAGGTTCTTGATATGAATTATTTACAGCTTGAATAAACTTCCTACAAATGTTGCTTTAATTATTCCATTGTTTTGACTGACCGCCAAAGTTTTTGGCTCAACATCTACTTTACTCACAACTTCACTTGCAAAAGATTCAGCGTTGGAAGACGCTTTGAAAAATGTTGTTTTAACACCCTTCGAAATGCAATCTGCATTCACTGTTTAAAAAGTATTCCTCCTGCATCTTTGTGTGAAAACATCTGACTTAAATAGTTGTGTTTTAAGAGGACTGCAGAGGTCTCTAAATGTGTTTGATCTCACACTTGCACAGTAGCTGGCAGATAATGCAATCTTTTCCTTTGAGTCTGTTATCTGTCAGGCCTCCTTAGCAGCGCCACATTTGCCCTTCCCTCAGGAAGTATGACACAGTTGCTTATGAGGCATAACATCTTGATCACACTCATCAAACTAAACAATTAAAAGGGAATCACATCAGTTTTTAGGAGTCTTTTTAAAACTAAATCGCCACCTTTATGCAATGTCTAAAGTGCAGTAGTTTGGGGGACGACTCCACAAATGTCAGTTCAGGAGCGGGAGGAGACCAGAGGAGTGAATCGGGCCGTAAAGGCAGATAAGACAGATAAGGTGATAGTCAATCATTGCTGTGTGTTTGGCAGGTCGTTTCCAGGTGTGATATTATTGCATTCCCCCCAGCTATCTGCGCTCTTTACAGCACTCTCAACATGAACACTGACTCTGTAAAGCTGCATAGAAAATGGTACAAAGCTGTAAAGGACACGGATGAGATTGATAAAAAAAACAGAGGTCTGTATGATTCCATCCTGAGTTCAACCTCAAAACTGAGTTATCTGCTCATGTCAAGTTTTAGAAATTTTCAACATATAAAAAAATTCCATTTTACATCATTTTTCCATCACAGTTCTTATTCAATTTAAAAGCACTTGACGCGTTTCACTCCCTCTGCTCCTCTGTCAGAGATCTGTGGGCTCAACTTGTGTAGAGCTGATGGAGAGCTGATTGTAAACATGCTTTCTTTTGTGTGCATCTTTTCTTTCAGCTCCCTTTGTCGAGTAGTCACCTGGATGTGTATTCGGGTCCGGGGATGAAGGGGCCAGCCATCACTATGACCAGTAACTCCTGTCCCGCCAACCTGACCATCAAGCGAGAACTCTCAGGTGCAAATGTTTTTCCATACTTGTGCTCTTATTTTGAAGGTTAGGAAGCAACGCGGACCCTCTGAACCTCAAATTCTATGTTTGATGAGGTCACTGAGTGACCCTGAAGAATTTCTCTCGTGGTATTTGTGTTGTTTTTCGTCCCTCCAGTGTCTCTGTAGCATCGCGCTGTCTCAGCCGTTAGTTAATCACTTTTTGTTTTTGCAAAGACACAGAAGCCCGTGCGCTGGCCAAGGAGAGACAAAAGAAAGACAACCACAATCTCAGTAAGTCTCATTGGCACATTTTCTGCCAGTTGCTCACTCCGCCATGCCGTCTTTTGCACACAGCACCCACACGCGTGCACCCAAGACTCGAGTCCCTCGCAAAATCTGTTTTTTATAGGCTTGTGCTGACATCGTGCAACCACTTGGTGGATGGTTAACCTGGTCATATCTGCTGTCCTGGCACTTCGGTGTAATTGCCTGTGACTGCATGTGTGTGTTCGTGCGGCCGGTTGTGTTCCCTGCAATGATTGTCTTTTTTCTTACCTTTTATTGAGTATTTATGATATGCAATGATCTGTTCTTTGGCTATAAAAAAACAGATCTACTAACAAACCAACGTGCAGAGCATCAGTCTTTTACTTCTATTATCTGTACTAGACGTTTGTCCTTATTGTGTGTTTTTTTCAAAGTCATGACCTCTGTGTCTGTTCTTTGTGTCTCTGTGTCTGTGCGATAGTTGAAAGAAGGAGAAGGTTCAACATTAACGATCGTATCAAGGAGCTGGGCACCATGATCCCCAAAACCAACGACCTGTGAGTTGCTTCTCCTGCGCTGACTTTGCCAATAAAAAAATAAGAAAGGAAATCGTCTAATTAATAAGAGGTTTTGCAGTGATACTTATGTTGGGAAACCACTTTGTGTACTTTATTGTGTGCTTAGTGATGTGCGCTGGAACAAAGGCACTATATTGCGGGCCTCGGTGGAGTACATCAAGCGCATGCAGAAGGACGTCCAGAGGACAAGGGAAGTGGAGACCAACTTCAAACGTATGGAAATGGCTAACAAGCAATTGTTGCTACGCATCCAGGTAACACACTGACGCACGCACGAGCAGGAAATGCAGCAGATGAACCCCGACCTCAAAGTTCCCTTTTCGGCCACTCTGTCTGCAGGAGTTGGAGATGCAGGCTCACATGCATGGCCTGCCCAGCAACTCTCCCTCTGGCCTCAACATGACTGACATAATGGGCCCTTACATAAAACAAGAGACGAGCTCAGAGGAGAACTTTTCTCACCCCCAGCCGCAAGCCCACCTTCACCAGCCTCAGCACCTACCCCACAACCAGGCCCAGCCTCCGGTCCAGCAGCACCACTTCCTCCCCCAGAGCCACATGCACCCTCAGGGCCAGGCCCAGCCTCCGCCCCGACAGCTGCCGCCGCTCCCGCAGCACCTGCAGCCCCAGCCACCCATCCAGTTCCCAGCTGTGGGCAGCTCCCAGCCCTTTGACTTTGGCCAGTCGCTGGACTCGCTGTGCGACAGCTTGTCCGGGTTCTCAGATGGCATGTCGGGTCTGGGAGACCTTGGGGGACTAGACGTCCAGGGGAGGAGAGGCGACCTGGGCTTCCTAATGATGGACGAGCCCTTGTCCCCGATGGGCGGAGACCCGCTGCTCTCCGCAATGTCCCCCGAAGCCTCTGTCGATTCCAGCCGCAGATCCAGCTTCAGCATAGAGGACGGAGATATACTGTAGACAAACATGTGCACACATGTACACTTGCACACACAAACACACACACACACACACACACACACACACACACACACACACACACACACACACACACACACACA
>JASSRZ010000072.1:7571700-7592321 GCA_032164315.1 Malacoctenus gilli | reverse complement strand
GTGTGTGTGTGTGTGTGTGTGTGTGTGTGTGTGTGTGTGTGTGTGTGTGTGTGTGTGTGTGTGTGTGTATGTGTATTCCCTGGGAGCCCGCTGAGCTGTGGTTCCCTCAGTAGTCCTGTAGCAGCAGTAACTTGATACAGTACACACACATTTTTGTTGCTGATCCAAGCTTGTCCGCCTGCCAAGGTTTCAGCTCAAGTTGTTGTAAAACACTGCTGATCACCGTGAAAGAGGAGCGCATGGAACCTAATGGACACAATGTGCTGCGGTATGGAAGATGGTTGTACAGACTTTAATGAAGTTACACAAGAATTATCTTTCACTGAACAACCCAGCAGGTTCATTGAATGCTTCAGGTTAATTTTTCTGCAAAATATTTGAAACCCGTCTGATTTCTTCATCTCATTTCAAATGTCCCCTCAGTCCGTCTTTTTCAGCCTCCTCCTGCCTGTGTCTCTGCGTCTTTCTCTCTCACAGGGAGGAAAGATGTTGCTCTGTAGGAACTTGTTGGCAAATGTTTTTCTGACTCACACAGCTGCCCCCAAAGAGCTCTCCTCTCTCTCATTTACAGCCAGTAGGGGCATTACACACTTTTACTTCGTGTTACTTTCACTCTCAGTCCATCTGTGCTTCTGCAGCAGGCTGGACTGGGACAAAAAATGGGCCAAGTATTTTTGGCCATGGCCGCCCACCATGAATATTTATATGACCACACAACATACAATCAGGACGGCCCTGGCCCAAAAATTTGTCTGTTACTGTTGTGATTTTATCCAGCAAATACTGATGTTCAGCTGAAACAAAACAATTGTGATGTGACAATCTCATACTGTTGCATTGATAAAACTTCTTTTAACTATTTGCTGGATAAAGGAGATGCAGTATGCCACTCCCCCGCCCCCCCCACACTTGACCCTTTCCCTACTGCCTTGTATCACTCTGCTCAGCCCCTCCCACTCAGTGAGAGCCCATCAGTGCTGTGCAGAACCATGTGTGAGCACATGAGCTAGAGGGACAGTTAATAATCTCTCAGAGGCAGCAGTCTTTGCCAGATGATTTAGGTGACATTGAGAACATTGTCCATTTTATGCTTCATTGCTCCTTATGAAGATTTAAGAACTGTACACTTCAGAGAAATGTCCTCCATCGCTGCTTATTCCTCACGGCTGAATTAATATAAAAGACTTCAACGTTATTTCCCAGGATTTGAACATTAGTGGAGACGGATTTATTCAAATGATTTGCTGTCACTTGAGTGGATGAAAAACATTTTTGGGTTGGACGTGTAACCAACGCTGGTTGTTACTGTAGTCTGCCTCTGATGGCGACATAGTTCTCTGAGCTTACTGGAGTATTGTACAGGTTTGTGTAAAGGAGCTGATTCTTGACCATCAGCGTCAGATGGATGGATGGATGGATGGATGGATGGATGGATGGATGGATCCACTTTGAAGAATATAGTCCAAAAGCACAATTTCCAAAGTGTCAAAAACAAATTCAAAAAGAGGGGGAAAAAACCCCTTCCACTTTATCATAGCTTGAGTTTGAAATGCTACTCTCCTCCACAACTGTTATAACCAGGTCCTGTCTACTGATACAGAGGGGGCGGGACTGAAGACCTACCCTCCTCCAAGGTTCACCCTCTTTGTGGGAAGCTTCCATGCAGTCAGTCTTTGTCCACAGGTTATCATTTGGGAACCTCAATGAGTGAAAGCAAAGGACTCTTACTATCAAGCTGATGGCAGATTTGAGATCTCATTTTTTTCGTTTCTTTCGGCATTAAACTCACACCTGACTCTGCCCTCAAGTATATGTCGTCTATAACTGTTCCTTAGGATAGTGTCCAGGCCCCACGACTCTGACCTGGAGGAAGAGTTTATAGAAGATCGATGGGAGGACACGTGTTGTGTTGTGTCAGATTGTTACAAGTCAGGCCAACTGCCATCACTCCCAACCATGGTTAGATGACTTGAGTGACCACGTTTTATATGACCTCGTTGCTCAGTTTCACACAAGCGTCATCTATGTTTGTTGAGGGCGAGTGAAAAATCAAGTGGTGTGTGTTATGCGTGTTCCTTCCTCATTCACCTTTATTTTTTTTCACTTAAGGTTCTCATCACAAGTTCATGTTGCTTCACACTGCAACATGATGCCGTTGGCACATGAATGCTTTTCCAAGTATCCACTCAGTCAATTTGAGTCAAGTGGGCTGCCCTTGAATGTGGCCCTGGACTCAGTTGTGTATACGATGATTTAAAAAGCGTGCCTATAGGTTACAGCTACACAAACGCCTCCTTCAAATGTTTACTGAGCAGTCAGTTCTCAATCCGGCGTGGCTGCTTTCAGCTGTGCTCAAAGCTGAACACTTGTGGTTCGATCGTGCAAGATGCAGTTTGAAGATGCATTTGTTGGGAGTGAAGAGCGCCGCCATAATGGGGGTCCCACAAGAACACTTTAGCAGTCACCTCTACAGATGTAGGCACACATGAAGGTTACACGGCTGTCACCTCCCACAATAATCACATCAGAAAACTATCAGGCATTTTGTATGAGGTCTGTATCTGTTGTGTCTTTCCTTTGACCCACTATTAATAATAAATGGAGTATTTTCAGCTGGAGGTGTCTTTCTGACTTCAGTGGAGGAAGGGAGAGCTGTGTTTGGTGGGATCCAAGGGCGAGCAGCTTGTCATGTCAGGGGTGTTAATTTATGATTTCCATCCCAGCGTCTGACCTCATCACCTTCATTAGGATGTGGGTTTGGTAATTTCATGGTTAATATTCAATAGCCACTTGTCCCCTGTGTCTGCTTTGTGCATGTGATTATTTTTTTTTGGTGGGGTGGGCCAGTGGTGCAGTTGGGGGTGCGAATCACTTTTGATTTGTGCAGTTTGTGTTTGCACACATGCGTGTTCATGGAAAAGGAAATGAGGGTCGACTGCAGAATGGCTCCCTGCAAAACAGTTGCAGATGTCCAGAGATGTCCTCTGCGTCTCTGCTCCCACTGAGGAGCCTAAATTGCCCCTCTGTCTGACCTGAGACATTCAAAGAGCCCCCCCCACCCACTCCAACACTGCCCACCCACCCACCCACACACACACACACACACACACACACACACACACAACATACAGTAACTGACTCCTTTGCAGGCACTTGCCTCAGGCGATAATTCTGTCTCTTATCAGTGAACTGTACAAGAAATAGAGGCGAGCCAACATCTCACAGACAGTAGAGAACATCTCTCTCTCTCTCTCTCTCTCTCTCTCTCTCTCTCTCTCACACACACACACACACACACACACACACACACACACACACACACACACACACACACACACAGCACAGAGTAAGTTCGAAACCACAAGAGATAAAATGAGGAGAGAATGAAAAGGAGAAGAAGATTAAAGCAGATGAAATGAATGAAAAGAAAACTATAAAAGTCCCCTGTATTTCTCCATACACTGATGTATTGGCCCCAATACACATTCCTCCTCAACGACTTTGGCAAACCTTTTAAAAAAAACACATTAAAGAGCTCTGTTCTGCCTAAGCCCTGATGTTGCTCTGCTTTCTTCCTTTTTCCTCCTGTTTTCTCTCCGCTTAGAGCTCATACACTGCTAATTTGGCCGAGTGAGGCTGATGCTAAATGACAACTGTGATATTGTGTTGTTTGACGACATGGATGAAACGCAGCAGGGAGGAAATGCTGTAAAACTCCCACTTTACAGTTACTTTGTTGGTTCAACAACACTCCACTGTCAGAGTTCGTCCTTGTTGCAAGACATTCACCCACGACAAAGATGTGGACAACTTTGATCAATGTGAGCGCCGCAAAAGCATCCCCCTGCCTCACAAAAGGTCATTCTGGGACCAAACACTTTCTTCATCAGGATTTATGAGCTTTATAGCTGTGATCCTAATGAAAAAATACTTTTTGTAAGTTTGTTTTTCCAGCACTGGATGTAATTTATTCTCAAATGAAATTACTGGTACAGTAGTTTTTGGAACACACAAGCTACTCTGTCCAAATGCTAAACATAATCCTCATTTTTACTATCAATTGTCCAACTTAAGTCCATAATTTGAAAGCAGTAAACAAGTAGTTTATCTCGTTTGGGAAGTCTTGTCTTTTTTGACTGGTGTATCGTTTTCAAAATAAAATTTTAGAAGATATGAGTTCACTAATATTTGAAACTCTGTGACAGTAGTTGTGAATATTTTTTTCCGTCCATTTAACATGCACAATTAAACAGTTTCACAAAGAAGAATGTGCATTTAAAGGTTCAACAGCTCATCAGTGAAGCACTCAGTGACGAGGCAAACTCTAAAAGTTTTACACTCCATGTGTGCAAATATTTTGTATTGCTATATTCTTCACAAGGATTCTTTCTGCAGCCAGGATTTCCTCAATCCATCACATGGTGTATAAATGAAGGAACGGAAAAAGAGCACGTAGTTCACATTGTTTATTCAGTATTAAACAAAGAGATGTTCATGCAACTTCCAGGAAAGCATTGCAAACCGACATTAAAGGAGGGTCATGTAAACAAAATGACATTGTAGTGGACTATAGTTGAGTGACAATTCAGCTGGGAGGACTTTCAGAGTCTTTTAATGTCCAGCTCTGTCACTCAATGTCTAAATTCCATCTTATAATAATGCAATAAATCCATTAAAGTCAGCCAGACATTTCTGTGGTCGATGGAACTCAGAGGAAAAAAAACAAAACAAACACACTTAAAATATGGAACAAGGAATTGATGGAAAGTAAACTGTGTGGGACTGAATGAACACAAAAGGAGATTTTGGAAATGAGATGATAACTCTTCTGCTACGACCTCAGACCCGTGTTTCAAAATCGAAGGGAGCGCAAGGCCACAGTTCATCTGGGAGCTCTCTCCATCACCAGACCAAGTAAAACAGTGTTTGCTCTGCCTCCAGGCTGCACCCTGTCCTGCATGAATCCTCAGGCACTTCTCAGGATGCCAGAAAGTCGTGATGAATGACGACAGTCATCAAAACTCTTTGAAATTAAATTAGGAAAACTGTTCTCAAGCTTTTAACATTTTCTTTTTAAAATTCAATTGTCTCACTGCATGTGTGCCAAATGTAGCAGCTGATCAACATGTAACACTGTGTGTGAAATTCCATGTTTTTGAAAAGGATCCTGTTTGGTTTTGAAGGATTCATTTAAAGACTGTCCTTTTAACAGTGCTTGAGCGCTGTGAGCAGCTGGAGCCGAGAGTTCGGAGTGTTGAACGTTGAGATGCAGAGAAGTTGTGGTTATGCACAGTCATAAATGTTAGGAAACAGCATCTCGGATGGGCTGGGTTAAAAAACAGTACACCTATTGTTTGAAGCATGAATGGAGCCTTGAGGAAACTTAATAATAGGCTTTTATTCTGTCAGGCTTAAAACATGCAGCTCTGTTTTGGTTATGCTGGCAAACTGCTGCATTCACACTGCAGGTTAGCAGGTAGAGTAAATGAAGCCCTTTCTGTAGTTAACTGCCCACGTTGGTTCGCTTTGAATGTCAACAAAACGTAAACCAGAGATGCAAAACTGTTTTTATCTTTTGTCTCAGACAAAAGAGTATACATTTGTTTTGTTTTGCTTTTTTACAGACGTACCTGTTTTTCCGAGGATGCTAACTAGGCGACAGAGATCTCGTCCCAAGATGAACGGCCATTATTACAATCTACACTCTGAACACTTTCTTAATGCAAAGAAACAATATTCTATACAAATCATCACACTGAAAAATCAACTCTCCCTTCATATATCTTTGTTCTTTATAAAAAAAAAAAAGATTGCATTGTTTTCCAGGGCTTTTCCAGGATTTAGTCTCAGCTGAGTGTGAATGTGTCCAAGGAACATGAAGCACATTCTGTTATAAACACAAGCAAAGAGTCATTGAAATCTGCTCACGTTGCATTAGCTGAAATGTTTGCGTTGCCAAACAGGCTGTGGTGTCATCAAGTCGCTTACAGCTGTGGCACAGTTTGATTTTATCAGGCAAAGCCACATCAGTGGAGCACATCGGCGCTCCTGTGTACAAGTCTTTACGGGTGTGGAAACCGAGGTCCAGTGCAAGCCCACTCTGTCGCGTTTCCGAGGAAAGGTGACTTCTCTCGACAGTATTTGGTGAGGGGAGCAAACGGGAGTGCGTCAAGTCATTTTAAAATGCATAACAGATCTAGGTGACATCTCAAGAGGTATTGGGTTGGAGAAGGTATGCGCCGGAGCGTGTGAGGGTGCAGGCCTCTTATCAAACATGTATCGTTCAAACTGCGAGCCGATGAATCGAACTTAGCATAATGTCAGGAGATTGTCCCCCCAGGAATTAAATTAGATGTTGAGCAATGTCTGCTTTACAGAGAGCCCAGCAAAAAGAACCCGATAACACAAAAATGTGATTTTCACATTAGAGGAAAAAAATGCGAATATCTTGACTAAAATCTACAAAACAAGGATTAATAGAGAAATGGTAAAGGCGAGGAGCCCACTTGAAAATTCAGGCCTTAAGCTAAGCCAAGGCCATTTGTTCACATAGCAAGAACGACAGAGAAAAATGAAATGCATTAAAAGGAAGACGTCGCCTTCCAGTCCTTTACCAGACAAGCAAGAATTCAATGAATACAGTCGGAGCTCCTCCAATGAAAGTAAACAAGACGGGAGCCAAAACGCCAGGAGAGATGTGCGATGAAGGATGCTCTCCCTTCACATGTTTGATTAGAGAACGCTTCCCCTGCGGATGCAATCAGCCGTTTGCTCCGTGACATCTGCAGCTCAGGACACGTCTGCGGGCTGACGCATGACACTCCTCGTTTCTCTGAATAAGTCAGGTTAGCAGAAGTGTTTATTGCTTGAAGACATCTAATATTGCCACGAGCCACCATTTATGTTTTTCTCTAGTTTGTACAATGTTACCAGAATCAAAGACAGCGGCGGATTTAACGGCTCCTACTCGGACCGTGAGTCACACAGGCCACTGCAAGCAATCCAACTGGGAGACTTTAACCTTGCCAAGGACAGACTGTTTCTACTGAGATCTGAGCAACCATTTTCCCATTATGCCGCTGCTCTTATCTACAGAAATACTAAAATCCGGTTAAATGAAGCCATTTTCTCATTTGCCTTTTGGAGGTCATTTTTCATGCTTGGAGAACTCCAGTCATTCAGACGACACAAGGGGCTCTATTGTGATAATAGCTCGCCAAGCGAGGGTCCAGGGGCCTGGTCAGTAGACACTCTTAGACCACAGCTGGAATTCACTCTGCACCGTACACCCAGCTGAGTAACAGCAACCCCGCAGCAGAGGCAGAGCAGGGGAGGAGGCGACTGTCCCATTGTGTGATCAATGAAGGAAGGAGTATCAGGTGACCATGCTCTCTGCATTCGGTCACACCGTTTGCCTGGCAAACCCTGTAAGGAGACAAGGGAGGTACGGTGGAGCCGACCAGGGGTGTGAACTACAATGCTCGGGCGACGGAGGCTGGCTGTGGCCCCTCTTAGCTCTGACATGGTGCCAGCTGGCCCGAGCTGTTCCTGGGGGTTGTGGGGATGCAGAAATCGGCTCTGCCCCACGTTGAGGTGGCTGAGGGGGGGTTGAAGGGGGGGGGGCTCAGGAGGAGAAGCACAGGCTGCAGCACTCCATGCAAATCTCCAGGCAGTCCGCTGACTCACAGCAGGCGTCGATGATGCCACAGTCCATGTCGCAGGGCAGGTCACAGTCGCCACACTCCTCCGATGCGCAGCAGCAGCAGAAACACGAGTCGTCACCCGCGCAGGAGCCACAGGTGGCACAGTCCAGCACAATGTTGCACAGAGTTAGGAACTCGCAGAAAAGGCAGGCCAGGATACAGTGAACACAGCAGTCTGCGGACAGAGACAAAGACCTGGTGAGTTCCTCAACACCAACACGTTCAGGTGAAATGAAACCGCGAGAGAGTCCTAGTAAAATCCACACACGGATGTAAAAGACTTCTCTTTAACCTTGAATGCCTCCTGATCGTGAGTCTGATATCGTTGGCCATCAGCTCCCACTGTTCTCTCAGTGACACACTTACAACTTGACGCAACATTATGCGGTTTTAATTCTACTACTCAGAGTTGTTGGAAAGACAAGAAAAGACAGCCGCTTTAACCCAGAGTCACCTTAATTCCAAAATGACAAATTCTCTCTTTGTTTGTCAACAGTGTTTCTCCCACGCTGGCACTGGAGAACACAAAGGTTCACATAACCAGTAAAACTGTGATAAGGAGCATTTAAAAGGAGGCAGCGCAGGCCTGTGGATCAGGAGTGATGAAAGGAGTGACGAGGTTCATAGAGTGAGTTTGTATGTTCCATATTGATGAACCTTGTCTTTGTTTTTTTCTTGTCATTTATAACATTTAGTTGTTATTTGTAGCTGTTAGGTAACAAATGCCATGAAGAAAACTGAAAAGGAAAAAGTTATGAATGGGGGGGGTTTCACACCAATCTGTGAAAGCTGGGACATTTTTTGGGGGCAATTTTTTTCCGGGTTGAAATGTCTTTCTTGTCTTTGATGAGTACTAAATTGTACGAAAAGAAAAACATATAATTTAGTCTAATTACTTTAATAAAGCAATTGCTCAAGACAGTCATATAAAGCTTTTTGAATCATGAAAGTGTTCCACTGTGAATGGACCTTTTTCACCCAAAAAATTAAATTATGTCTATGAAATTTGTCACTTATTTCATAAGATGCAGCTGAGCATCTTTTCAGACAATTGCTTCAAATTTGAGGGCGTTAAAGAGTTAAATGTATCTTAAAATTTAGACAGGAGGGTCCACAGAAAAGTTCCAATCCCAGCTACTGTCACATTGGACCAGAACACTGAAGCTCTGTTGTTGCTCTCCATCCCCTCCTCCCCTCCTGCTGCAGCCCCCCCCACCAGTCCTCGAGTCTCACCGTCCTGTGCTTCTGTGGGGATCTGGGAGCTGTTGCTTTTGGAGCTACTCTTGCTCCTCTTGCTGCTCTGGGAGGTGATGGACGGGTTGGACCGCAGCTTCTTGGTGTGCTTGGGCCCTGCCGAGGAGGACGAGGAGGTGGACGAGCCCCCCCTGGGGAGGGAGCCCAGCTTTGGGTGCTCGTGAGGACCCCCGTTCCTCACCCCGTTAGACTGGAGTGCATGTATGTGAGGCATGTGTGTGTGGTGTGGACAGTGCGTGCTCGGGGAGTGTGTGTGCGCATGGTTTTTGGCTCCGTTGCGCAGTTGGCTGGTGGGCTGTGACCGGCATGGCTGGGTGTGGTGGACGGGCGTGGACCTGGCTGCAGGCTGAGCTGGAGAGAAAACAACAACAAACCATTTCTATATCAATACACATTCAAATCACTTTATTTAATGCCCTTTCTCGGAGTTCCATTGTTTTTTCTGTCCTTTGTTTGTGATCAGCAGAAACATTTCTATCTGTTTAGTGACTTGTTGCAGGCGCCAAATTCATGGTGTAACTAAGCTGGTGCAACCTGGAGGCCTGTCTCAGTGTGTCGGTGTGTGTTGGTGCAGTGTCCTGGGGGAGGTGGACCAGCACAACTGAGTTCAATCACAAAACGACTCCCAAAGGCAAAACCTCATATGAAGAGATAAGTACTGAGCTGAACCTTGATCCTACATGTCTAGACTCTTACACAACCTTGAAAGAAACTGCAGGGGAAAAGGCAGGATAATTGAAAGAGTGTTAGAACGGGGGGGCTCGAAAACTCATTCTCTTTTTAATACTATTGATGCAATTTTCAATGAAAACATACAGACACACACATACATGCTTGAGCACACAGAAAGGGTTAATCTTGGCGAAGCAGACTTGGTATATTTTACCTCCAAAATGCTATTGAGTCCAAACAACTCAGACGAAAACTCCTTTTCACTGCCAAGCTACACGCACGCACGCACGCACGCACGCACGCACGCACGCACGCACGCACGCACACACGCACGCACGCACGCACGCACCGCACGCACGCACGCACGCACGGACGCACGCACGCACGCACGCACGCACGCACGCTCACTGAAAATAGGAATAAAATGGAAGCCTGGTTTTTATATATTATGGTAGTATTTAATACCATCCTATGGAGGCCCACATTTTTTGGGACATGAAAGCATATGGTGAGTCAAGGTGTGGTGAGACTCAACAGTGCAGAGTAGAAAACAACAGACACACACACACACACACACACACACACACACACACACACACACAGTCGCACTCAGTGGCTGACAGAGCGTCACCCTGGTCTCCTGCTCTGAAACACAACTAAAAACATACACTTGATAACCATCCATCGACAGATAACCCTAGCAGCCGTGTTTTGATTGGCTGAGCCTCGCGGCCTCACAACGAATCCAGTGTTATTATTCTTTCATTCAGCATTTTCTAACGTTGCTCCAGATGTTTGGCAGACTGCAGGGCCAGTGTGTGAGTGTGTCGAAGTACAATGTATGTGCGAAGTTAGTTAGGAAAAGACACGCTTTCTTTCCCAAAAGTATGCAAAAGTCAATACTGCTGCTCTCCTGTGTTATGTCTTTCTTTTTCCTCCCAAGGTCCATCTTCTCCACTCTCCTCTTTGTGTCTTCGCTTTCTCCTTTCAGCCTGCCCACAGCCTTTTTCACCACATTGACTTGGTCAGGATGTAGGTCTATATAAGAGAAGGGATATTGTGTGTTGCATCGCAAACTTAATTGTGTGTGTGTGTGTGTGTGTGCACGCGCGCGCGTGTGTGTGTGTGTGTGTGTTTGTGTGTGTGTGCGTGCGCGTGTTAGCGCTGTACATAGGCGGGTCTGGCAGACAGGCAGAGAGAGAGAAAGCGAGACGGAGAGTCGGGACCGTCTCCAAACGGGGCTTGAGGTTAGGCCCACTCACAGACACACAAATATATTCATGCATGAACACGTGCGAACACACTCGTGCGCATGCACACACACACAGAAAAGAAAAAAGAAACAAGGTCCCTTTGTCTGAGTTCAAGGAACTGAGAGGGAGATGGAGTGAGAAAGAGAGTAGAAGAAATTAGTTGCTGCTTGTGCATTTTTGGATCAGGAAGATGCATGGGTGTGACTCATAAACACAATGATTCAGCAGTGGGAGCCAGTTAAAAATAACAGCAAATAAATAGCCAAATGACTGTGGGATTAACATGATGAGACTGGAAAACCACAGAGCTGGCCACTGGGGGTCCTACCATGTTGCACCTATATGCGCGTGTACGTGCAAGTCTGTGCAGATGTGTGGAGTCAGTGTGCCAGTACGGGTGAGTCACCATCAGTTGAATGCAGCAGCACACTGCCAATCACACACCCTCCACCTTTTCCTCCTCCCTTGGGGGCTCTCAGCTAGCCAGTACTTACACACCTCCCTCCCATAACCGAGACTCACTCTCTCTACTTACCCCTTGCAGGAGTGAGTCAACAAACTGACAGTGAGGTCCGTCTGTCTCTGATCCAGCTGCTTTATCTCACCGTCTCATCTTGAAGTGCTCTATGTAGGCCAAAGAGCAGTCGGCGAATGATATACTATTTTTAATCAGACTACGTTAATGCCTTGATCTCTACAAGATCAGCAGAGTCAGAAAGATCGGATGCAATAATAACAAATGTGCGTCTTGATTAGGAACACACAGATGGATTTTCTTGTGATGTTGAAAGATTGAAACTATTTCTCATAAACAATCACAGTGGCAGTTGATAAAGAAACGGCAGTGAGGGGTGGGTTGGATTTGACTAACATGAAGCTGTTCAGTTTCCCAACATTTTTGCAATGTTTCAAAATCCTCTCAAACTATTCTGACATGCCTATAATTCAGCCCAGATCCAGTATCACCACCCGGCTCCCCGATGGGATTGTTTTGCATCAGTGCTCTGAGCTGCAGGCTCCAGTGTGGAGTACTGAAGCTTTTGGGAATTGGAAAAAAATGACAATTGTGCAGTAACAGGCTGTTTTGAATGGGGTTTGTTGATATTTTGGCTCCCAAAAGCACTCAAAGTAAATAACTTCGGCACTTTATTGAGACATGAATAGCTATATACACTACCTACACTGAAAACATCCACAAAACACTGAAGTCTGACATTTGTTTTGATGAAGAAAATTAAAAAACCTTGGGACATTTCTAAAGCAGAACTTCCAGTTTTAAATGTACATATATGTATATATATGTAACCATTTACTATGGCAAAGACCAAATAAATGGTTCTTCTGCAAGTTGATCAATGTGATTATGCCTTTATTTTGCAGTGTATGTTTATTCTGTATTATTAAGGATGCAGCTGACGCCAATATACACCAGGTTGGACCACCAAACACTCATCTTTGTGTCAGCTTATCTGACTAACAATATATTTGGGATGTGAGGTTGATTCAAAATAATCAACAAGAGGTATACAATGCTGTGGACAGCTGCAACCTTGAAAAGGCTGATAAAGAAGGTGAGCAAACATTTTGTCTGGGCAACAACCACAGAGGCAAAACAATTTTTGTGTGGTGACTTGCCTAATTAAAAACAGTGCTGCGAGATTTCCTGTCAACAACACCCACACACACGCACACGCACGCACGCACGCACGCACGCACGCACGCACGCACGCACGCACGCACGCATGCACGCACGCACGCACGCACAGCAGTTTTTTTATAGAGCTCTGCTAATTTTACAGCTCCCTTGGTTTAAAGAAAAAAAAAAAACAATAACCTTTCTTGCCCTAAATTTCATTCAAAACATTGCCATGGAGACAAAGTGCTTGAGAGGGGGATGGGGGGAGGGGGCCAGCACAAGAGTCTCAATGAGCCCCGATGAAGGGTGAGTGCCAGAGGGCTGCGAGGGAAGAAGGAGAAGCAGCCATGGCCCGACTGAAAATGAGGTGTCGCTCCGATTTTTAGCATTCAGATTTACGTTTCAGACCTCTCAGGGTTCAGGCCGAGGTAAACGCACGGGTGGCTGCGTGGGAGCATGAATGTGACAGCTGAAATCCAAAACAGTTCCACATCACAACAGCAAAGTAACAGCGCGAGAGAACGGAGCAGTGACCAGACGGCGTCCGTCTGCTGAATCGGTGGCAAGTTGTGCCTGGATATTTAAAAGAAGAGTGTAAAACAATGAAGATGTTTGAATGTTCTTTGTGCGTTCATGCCTGAAATTGTCTGATTACACTCACGCTGGAAAAGCAGCTGCAGACAATAATGACATTTCTACATTGAGACTGAAGTTTCAGTCTCACTTTCCCTCTTAACTAATCAGACTTTTAAAGGTTTCCTCTGAGTGGAGCAGAGATGCAGTGGATCCATTCGCTGTGTGCGTGATACTCATTTGAATCCCATTTGAATGAAAGTAAATACTTTTGCTATGGTTACCATTGTCTGCATCAGGACAGAGTAACAACTGGGACCCTGAAAGCATATTAACACAGCTGAATGTGATGTGAGACTGAGCGGGCGAGTTCAGAGGTGCACAAATGTTTGTTTCCAACTCTCTGTTCTCGTTCCCACACCATAAAACGCCGGTTGTAAAGCTTCATTATATTTTTTTGTAGCAGGAATATCAAATGAGTTCTTTTCAAGAGTAATGCACTGGTGTGATGTATCACATAACACGAGCAAGTAGTTCGCCTGGAGTCAACAAAGTCTGCTATTATCGCCGTCCCCCTGACACTCAGCCGAACAGGTTCACACTCCAACACTTGTCACTCATCGTTATGAGCTGTCAACTCAGCAACAGCATCCAGTTTGATGCTGAACTAACCAGCATTTCAAAAGCCCGTCTGTAAAAGCCACGGCAGCGAGATGATGACAAAAAAACAGACACTTTAATCACACCTCTCTAAACAGAGCATGCTTCGCTGCTTTGCTGTCTTCAAACTCGTTTGCTGCCTTGAATTCCTCGTCCTCTGTCTCACTTGAAAAGAGTAGATGGGCGGGAGACAAATGAACTTCTCTCACCCAGTCGCACATAAAAAGATTGAAACGACCACGTCTGTGGGTGTTGGTCACAAATGAAGCCAGCGGGCCATTGTGTTGGCTCGCTCAGACCGGGCACGATGAAAAACAGACGAGTCCCTCTTGGTCCAAAGCTGATCACGCAACTTCTCTATTGTGTGTTTGCTCTGTGTGAAATTGTGCCTGTGCTTGGTTGACGTGGAAAGATCGACCGATCAACCTCTTGATCAAACTTATGCACGGGCTGTGCGGCGATCATAACAAAACCCTGACGGAGTAGCATCGTTGACAAGCACTGCATGTCTTTTCCAAATCACATATCAAGCTGACAATGGTCGACGTTTGTACATACGAAGGTCGTAATTGACGTTCACAGTTCACCGATCATTGTAGTCAGAGCTCGTCGACACATACGACTGCTGACAAAAACGGCTTAATTTCCTTGCCAGTTTGTTCTGGTCGGACGCGTTCGGCTTGTTCCCACGGTCCGCTACTATCAGCACACCAGCATCAAGACATGCTGGTCACACTGGAATCACCAGCATGCATTCTGGTGGTCATGCTGGTCCAACCTGTTTGTCTCCCCTTTAGCATGAAAAGTAGATATACATCAGACAACATCAGTATCTGTGGTTTATAAAGTGGTCTGCAGGAGAAGTTGTTGCGGGGCAATCTGATTTTCTTTGAAACTTTTCATTTGAAACGAATGCTTTTAATTTGGAAACCGATACGAGAAGTGGCAGCAAGAAGCTGCTGATGTAAGTTTCTGGTGCGCAAGGTGTCAATGCTTCAGAACAAGGCAATAGTTTGCAACACTTCACCTAATGCCTCAACCTCAGTCTTTGATGAGACAACGTTTTATTATGGATGTGCAAGTGTGACACGGTTCGTCTTTGAAGCTCATGATATCGTAAAGCAGCAACTTTCAGTCCTCTGATCACACATGCACATTTGTGTTGTCGTATTTTTCAACTTGAAAAGAAGTTTTTCGGAAAAAAAACTTTCTAAAATTTGACATCTTATCACCTTGCAGATAGTGTTACAATAAATGATCTTCTATACAATCTTATTCCACCATCTTGTTCGATGATTTGCATCGAATGGTTGGAGTTTTACCAATATCTAACACTTGCTCACTTCGTTGCTTTATATTGACTATCTCGTTCCGACTGTATATGGAAACTTGATGGTCTATTGGATTGAAAACTACAAATAGTGGTAAACTGTATGTCACACTTAATAGAATAAAGTTTGTGATTATTTTCCAGTTGATATCGCTGGCTTGAGTCTTTCCTGTGACTTGTTATAACACAGTTAGTAATTTATATGTATTGACATTTTGACTTATAAAAATTCAATGAGTGAACTTGTGGGGGAAAAAAATGGATCATCATTTATTTCTTATTGGCAGCGATGCATATTTCTGGCAGCGTACTGGGATTTATTTCCATTTCGATCCACTGCTGAGGTTTTCATCTCTTTCTATTTGTTCAAGAAAAGAGCAGCTAACCTTGGGTGATATTAGCAGACTGAGCAAAAGATCACTGTTTGGATAGAGCTTCATATTAACTAAGATAGCCGTGAAAAAGGGCAGGGATTGCCAAGACAGAAAAAAAAAACCCATACAGCGATGATAACAAAAAGCTTTAAAAAGCTTTTAGATATCTGGAGTGGTGACAATTGTGTAACAGTGCTTGAAGCTGTGTCCGTGAAGCAGGTTATGTGAGCATCCAGGCAGAGTAATAGCGCCTATAAGAGACAGACATCAACGCTTTCGCAGCAACTCACCCGCAAACATACAAACCCTGAATTTAAATAGGATCTGGCAACATTTAATCGTGACAGCATGGGACAAAACAAATCACACCACATTTCAACTCCTGACAGACTTACCAGGAATTTCACACCAAACACAGGAATGAGCTGTGCCACTTGTCAACTGAGGCCTAATTACAACTATTTCCAGCATCGATTCCTCTCATTGTCCCCAATTTGCCACTGCTCACGTCCCTTCCTTAACAATATCAACTAAATGAACATGATTAAAAGCATTTTTAGAGTGGTGGAATACATTGATTAGTCTAAAGAAGTAATTGGGTATGGTGAGAATGTCACAGGATGCATCCCCCAACATTGTTGTTGTTGTTGTGTGTTCATGAAAAAGGTTCCAAAGTACTTATTCCCCTTGAGCTTTTAATCAA
Source organism: Malacoctenus gilli (assembly GCA_032164315.1). NCBI lineage: Eukaryota > Metazoa > Chordata > Actinopteri > Blenniiformes > Labrisomidae > Malacoctenus > Malacoctenus gilli. Next base: position 7,576,163 of record JASSRZ010000072.1, on the reverse strand, counting down.
ACCGCCACACAAGTGAAGCTGTTGGGCAACAGGCTGGACTTTGAATTCATGCCGAGTCTCGCTCACATCTGGGTTTTGGCATCAGGCTCAGTCCACCTGAAACAGTAATGCTGATTGCTGAAGCGAGCACAGCAAGCTGACGTCGTCAACCCACACTCTGTTGTTTTGTCTCTCTGATGTTAATCTAATGAAACGGGCAGGTTTCTGATCCAGGCAGAAAAGATGGCCCACGCTGGGGAGAGGAGGGAGAATTGAGACATTGTGAATATATTAAAAACGGGGTCATTAGCGAGCACCCCCACCTCCCGTGCAGGACACAGGCACGCGTTTTGCATGTGTCATACTTGATGACTTTCTGCTGCATTTCGTTTTTCCAAAGTATTTAGGGTGCCAAAAATAATCAGCATCCAGCTTATGTGCAACACCTGAGGGCGTCTGCGAAAGCACACTCTAATGGTCGAGGAAACGCAGGAATGTTTTTCAGCTCCTCGTCGGTTCCCGAGTCTGTTTGTTGCATCTCAGCATCGAGAGACTCAAACTTCACATGAGCTAATGCGGCAACAACCTGCGCTGCTGACTCCTCCAGTTGCTGGAAAGAAAACAAGAGTCTGTTGTATTGAGGTTGTGCCGCAAAACCCTGCCGTGTTCGAAAGGTTATCATACTTCCAGTATAATAGACTCCTTACATTTCAAATTCAAATAGACTTTTTTGAATATTCAGACAAAGCTGCGTTCAGCGAGTCTGAGAACTTTAAAAAGAGTCCGCATTAAGGAAGAGGCATTATCTGAGCAGATTACACTGCTACACAATGAGAACTAATCGCACATGTTGAGTTACAGAAGACAAAGCTCCTGCTGCTTACTGAGATAAGGTAATCCTTCACAACTAAAGTAGGTGAACGGAGTGACAAACACATGCACACGAGGCACACCAGAAATCACCACCGGCAGTTGTCTTTATCATGAGCGCCGCAGTTTATAACAGCGAACAGTTTAACACTTGTGTGTTTGAGTGTGGCTTGACTTCTTCATGTTGGTGTGGGTACAATCAGTACAATAATAACAACAACAACAACAATCCTTTCTTTTCTAATTTCTTTCTGACCTTTCGCAAACCCCACGGCACTGTGGAGGTAATCCTGTGCTACACCACTGGCTCCACTTTTAATGTGAACTGTGATGACCACACAAACATTACCACATCTAATAGAGAAATATTGTAGGCAAATGGTTGCAGCATGGAAGACAAGAACACTAAGCAACAAATACACATTTTATGTTTGCAAAAAAGCTAACAAACAAAGTATGTGTTGGCTTTTTTTTTTATCCTTACACCTACAGACAGCAAAGGTACATCCTGAACTCTGTTCGGGAGCTCAACGAACACACCTCACTGTTTCTTTCGCTTCCCTCAACATGATAAAAGTTTGCCCTAAACCAACAACACCAAATTATCCATTTCATCTGTTTGAAGTCTGAGACACAGCAGCTGTGAGACATTGTTGGATACAATGGATTTCCATTCACTGTGTGAGCTGTGACTGCAGTTGGCAGTAGTTTTTTTTAGGAAGCACTGTCCTATTCAAATCCTCGATAAACTCTGAGACTCCAAACAAATGGGATTCATCATTTAGTGTCGCTGGTTTGTTCGCATCTCTTTCTTTATTGAGAAAAGCTGATGAAACAATGTAAAATGTGTCTCAAACAGGGATCAGGATGTTCCCACTGGATGAGAGACAAAAGATTTGGGTGAAAATAAACCATATTCAGGTGCGCTCCCTCCTGGGCTTCACAAATCGTTTTGTGGGCCCTTCAGCTCGCAAGCCCGGAGATATCTCGCCTCACCAGGTTTGATGCTGGAGTCCTCTTTACTTAAAAGCTCTCTTACGCCGGACACAAAATATTAGCTAATACTCCTGCAATGGTGAATCAAGTAATAGACAGGCGAGTGACGGAAACAGGAGGCAGCACCACAGGAGATACTTTCATGTTCCTGATTAAGGCGCCTCTATCCCAGAGAAGAGACAGGTGACGACAGCTCAGATATAAGCTCACCGGGGAAATCAGCTACCTCCTCACAGAAGACTCGAGATCCCTGTTTTGCTACCTTCCGCCCTCCCATTTGTGTATGTGTGTGTGTCCGTCTCTCTCTCTCTCTCTCTCTCTCTCTCTCTCTCTCTCTCTCTCTCTCTCTCTCACTCACTCACTCCATCTCTTTCTCTCTCTCTGTGAATGTGTGGCCACCTTTCAGCCGCAACATCCCCCCAAAAAGCAGGAGGCCCAAACTTATTAAGTGCTGAAAATCAGGATTGTTCAGTGAATGGGGATCCCATGGCGCATGTCCACAAAGACTTGATGGCAAATAGCCTCGCTTCAGAAGCGGTTCATTGGTGAGGGCGCAGACAGACCCACTTCAAGCAGATCAATAACACTTGAGGAAAGGCTGGATTCTTGTAGTGAACAGCGTTTGGCTAAGGAGCCAGAAATCAAAGAAAAACCTAACCTCTCGTGACACTCTGCTTCTCGTCCTTGTCTCTTCTTTAATAATTTAACAAGAGCTGAATTTTGATCAGCCGTATCTACCAGCTGAAATGAGACAGATCAGCCGTTTCATGAGCTTGATCTCTCATTACTCGCTGTCGTGAAAAATTGCCACCGCGCCGTCAAACCGAAACCTTTCGAACAAAATCGCCGAATCCCCAAAAGCAACCACGTAACTCTCCAGTTATATGTATGAGCTCTGCCTGCTGTTGTTTTGTCAACTCCTTCACCGTGCGCACGCCCCCCCCCCCAGCCTGCATGGTACACACAATGGCGAGGACATGACCACATTTGAATTCTGCTACAGTATCAGTTCATGTTGAGGAGGTGTTCCACATCAGCTAGCTGAAGAGAGATTTGGAAATATATATATATATATAAATATATATATAAATATTAAAAAAAAACGCACTGCTACATCCTCACTGTCTCTGTCTGTCTCTTTCTCGAGGGAAGGGGAGTAATCATGTCACTGATGGATAACTGACAGCACAGCTTGCACAACATCCCTCTCACACAGTGTCTTTTTGTTGCCGGCTGAACCATGGAAGCGCCATTCCAAACGTCAACACTGTGTGCTCTATAATTTTGCTTTTTCCTTCACACTGTAATTGCCTGTCAGTGTCTTCATGGCATAAAACCAAGGACATCAGTTTGTATTATTTTTACCGGACTGTCGAGAGGCAGTGGGGGAGGGGGGGGGGGTCTGTCCACAGTTGGGTGAATCTCTAATGATTTTCTAAAAGTGTAATGAGGAAGTGCATGCAAGTTTTATTTCGAAGTTGTTAACTTTTAAGACAGGCTCGCGGTGAGGTCAGTGCAGTCAAAGTTTGAGTCTTTAGACTACAAGGACTGGCCTTTATTTTCAACGATGCCAATACTTTGCCTGTGAAAACACCAAAACAACAACAACAACTGTGGAGCACAAACAAGCCTTAGCATCTACTTGATGGAGCGTAAATGATACTGACGATTTTAATCTACTGCTTTCTTCAGGTAAAAAAAACCTTTAATTTGTTCAAGGTTGCGGTTTTATGACCAAACACCTAAAAGCGAACAACACTCCCATCAGCCTGAGGTTTGAAGTCTGTGTGAAGTTGTGATTAATATCTCTTCTCAGGTTGTTAAGCAAAGAACTTCTCTTTTTTTTTTTAGCCTTTCAGCCAAAATCACTGCAGTATAACTCTCAACATCATAAAATAGTAAAAGAGTGTGTTCTCTGCTTGAAAAGAATGGGGTGTATCTGGTGTCAGCCACGGGGCGCTGAAAAATGAAGTCTCACCGTAGGAGATTTATCAGACAAGCATTAGCATAAAAAAAATACTTGAGCCTGGGCAGTGTAGCGGTTAGCGCTCTCGCCTAACAGACAAAGTCCCGGCTTGTAACCGGGAGGGGAATGTTAGTGTGAAGTGTGACGTTTGCTTATTGTCCTGTTGCATTTGGCAGCTCTGGTTTCCTCCCACAGTCCAAAAACATGCATGTGAGGTCTTAGCTGCTTGAATTTGTCCTCAGGTGAGAATGTGTGTGATTTTGTGTGTCTCTCTCTGTGTGTTTGCCTTGTGATGGAGCGTCGACTCGTCTCTCCTTCTCCCTCTAAACTGTTACTGAGGTGTTTTGTTGTCAAACAACCTCACTGTAAGTGTTCTCGTTTGTTGCATTACCCCAAGTGTATGCATTCCCACCTTGTCTGCTGCTCTTAGTGTTACTGTTGCATCGTTTCATGTCGAGGCAGCTCATTCATGTTTCACCGTTATCCTCTTGGTGCTTCTGTGAACTTGTTTCTGCACTTATCGGTTCTGTCTTCTGATCCCCTCATGTAACACCTGTGTCTTATTCTCCTCCCGTTCTGTAGTGTGTGTGTGTGTGTGTGTGTGTGTGTGTGTGTGTGTGTGTGTGTGTGTGTGTGTGTGTGTGTGTGTGTG
>JASSRZ010000072.1:7553241-7563861 GCA_032164315.1 Malacoctenus gilli | reverse complement strand
ACACACACACACACACACACACACACACACACACACACACACACACACACACACACACACACACACACAGAGTGCTGGAATATGTCCAAATTCAGAGATTACAGTTGCTGTGAGAGAATAAAGGAGTGTAAGCTCATTAAAGACAAAAACTGTCTGCTGTTGAACAGGCATAAAGGGGAATTTAATTGTGTTCCTTTTTCTCAGAGATTCTTCTGGTTCGTTGGAAACTAAGAGCTGCTAACCGAGAGCTTCGCTTGCTGCATCCAACACAAGGAGCCTGAATCAGGAACACAACCTGGTGCAAACATGCTCGTCTTACAACATGTGCACAGAAGTAACAGACTAACAGTTTCTTTGGAAGGAATCTGATTGTTTTCCTGCAATGTATTGTTCATTACATGTTCTATTACATTTCACTGTTATCATGTTTTTCTGAGGCCAGTACACTAAAAGTCAAATCTCAATTTTTCCTTTTCCACAACATCAGTCTGCAGACCTGAAAAGTTCATCAGCCTTCACTCTTGTCAAAACTACCCAGCAAGAGACCCCCTGACACAAGCGTGTAGCCCGTCCATGCTATGACATCACAGTGACAGTGCCTGTCAGCAGTTTATGACAGTTTCTGATTTAGAGACTGCACTCAAGTGACTGTTTGCTGGGTGAGAGCGAGGAGAAGAGAGACCACAGGCCACTGGGGCAGCAGCAGCATGCGATTCTCAAATGTTTGCGAGGTGGTAAAGGAAAATAAAGCGCACTCATTTTCAACATTAAAATATGCTGTAAAAATGCCTCAAACTGCTCCCAGTTTATTTCAAACTCTGTAAGAAACCAAATTAGACACAAGCCTCAACAAACCTTAGCGGCTAAAAAGGGAAACGTAGTGAAATAGCAACATCTCCACCGTGATATGAAGCAAACAGACAGAAACGGAGGAAGAGAACAGAGAACAAGCAGAAAGAGAACATTGCACTAAAACTAACTACTGGAGTTACATGGTGAGCTTATCATTGCTTGTTGAAACAGTGAATCAGAGGGACAAAAATGTCCGTAAATGTTTCCAGGGAGATAGAGCGACAGGTAGAAATCTCATGCTAACACTTACACAAGCAGGTCAAACTCTATCCTGGGCCGGTCTACCGATTACTAAAGATATAAGGAGGCGACTGGTTCAGCGTGAAGCAGCGATATAACACGATTCTTGTCACTTGAAGGAAGAATCGAATTCTACTGACCCGACTTTTAACCAGCTTCACGTGTGTGAGACCTGTGTGAGCAATGTCAGCGATTTCATCTTGCAAAGCAAAAAACAAAGTGGTCCTGAGACATTGCAAAAGATGAATCCCTGACAACAGGAGGAGGGCTTTAAAAAAAAAAGGGTGTTTGAAGAAATACGATGCGAGTTGTGAAGGAGAGTGACAGAGTCCCATGTGGTAGTGAAGGGCTCCTACTGTATAAACAGACGGCTTCATTGCATCTCCATGCCTGAGCGAGAGCAATGTTCACAACAAGAAGAGGCAGACGTCTGTCAGCACGCACACATCACCCTTTAATGACCTTGTAATGACTGAGGAAAGGTTTATTCACCTAAAGCAGAAAATACTGCTGCCTAAATATGTGGAGACAGGAGGGCAGAGACTTTCTCTGAGCTCGCTTAGAGCGCCGTGATGAAATGGCGTGATGGTAATGCTATCAGGTTACTGTCGAAATCTGCCTGCGGCTTTTGAGACTCACACAGAATATGATCATAAGTCCTTTAGTAAAGTTTAAAACCAACATGAGCAGACACATCACGTCCACGGACAGTTGCAACCACTTGGTCTGTGAAACCAAACACAATTATGCAATAAAAATGGACGAAGATAATTGTTATTTTTAATATAATCGCAGTTCCAGCTATTTTTTTGACCTGATCCCATGACCATAGGAGGGAGAAAAGTTCACTTATTGTGTGCAAATTTGGCAGAAATCAACTTGTGACACTGTATTATTTGTATAAGCTCGCGACAAGCAGTCAGGTGTGAATGTAATTCAGGACCACTGAGTAAACAGCCACAATCCAGCACAGCTCAGAGAAACAATCAACCACTCAGAAGCCTTTTTATAAAAAATGGAGAATGCAGAGTTTGTCTGCTTTCTGAGGCTGTGTGCTGTGGTCAGAACAGTAATGGGATAAAGATCATTAACTCGGTTAAAATTGTTGAGTTGACTCAGAAAACAGACTTCCTTTTTTTTACATTTTGATGTTTGTTCTGCTCCAAGTGAATTTGGAGCAAGAGTCACCTTCCAGAAACTTGAGACTGACTTTCAAAACTTGACCATAAAACCAAACTACACAATATGGAATACCAAATGATGTCACTTAAGATTTAAAAAAAGCAAAAAGAAGTTCATGAACTACGATGTTCTGAGATGTTCCTACATCTTCTGAGTCGACATGCTGTAAGAACATAATCTGATTGATCCCTGGATTTTAAAGTGAGGCTGTGCTATCGTCATATTGTTGTGCTGCATTAAAGGCAACAGTAGGATTCATACGGAAAAGTGAGTCAGCGCTGCAGCTCTTCTTTTAAAAATCCTATCAAGTCAATCGCAGACGTGTCTTTATGAAAATGTGTTTTCTCTACAACAGTGTGGTGTCGTTTTTACAAGGTTCAGGCAGGAGAAACATGAAACTGTTTGGCTTACCTGACTGATTGCAGATAAATATGAGGTAAATACAGTTAATGCTTGAAATGTCTTTTACGATGAGACTGAATCTGAAAACAGCTGATAAAAGTTAGATGAATTTGAAGGCTTGGAGCTTAATTAGCAACTGACAATGGCAAGAAATAGAAATATTTCGATCCATTATGTGCCTTAACAAGTGAAACTACATGAGTAAAAAATCCTAACTGAGGGGAGAAACACTTCACATAATCTTTTAACTCGTTTACAAAGTAAACAAATCTACTGGGAGACTGTGTGTTAAATCAGACTCATCCGCAGGACTGTCAGAGCAAGAAGAGCAAGTTTTTTCTGTCGGGTTTTCTTGAATTTGTTTCTAGCCTCGGTCAGATGTGCATATGTGTCTGCTGAGTTGCTTCATAGGGCTGGAGCATCCACGCAGAGGAATTGGTGGGGGGGAAGCAGAGCTGAAAGCAGGGCCTTGTTGCCCTCAGCGGTAGCCTGACCAATCTCCTCTCTCCTCCACCCCCTGGATCACCAACTTACCCTCAGCCTGCACACATACACACACATACATGCACAGGGCCAAACCACAAGGCTGAAAGATGTCTAACTTTAGTGGGGGAAGCCACAGTTATACTTTGTGTTGGCCCCTTCCGGAGCAAACATAGGTAAAGTTGGCAGAGCCAGGGGAACATGTTGGGCATGTTTGGGCACAAACTTCCTGTTTAATAACAGCAAAACTCTTCAGGAATTATCATTAAATATATTTGTGTTGGCTAGCCACAGAGCAGCACAGAACAGAGGGCTGTCTGTGTGAATTGTGAGTATTTGCATGTTCTCCAAAGTAATAGTGAGAAGCTGGCATGAGATTTGCCTTTGATGAACCAAAGCAAAACAAGTATGGAACAAATAACAGAAGTTCATCGACCTCCGAAAATTTTGGTGCCAGCTTCGCACGGCAACAAGCCACTTATATCTCTGCACACTGCCCCATTAACCACACCTAACCTAAATACCCCAGAGGACCTGAACTCTGATCGACAGTCAGTGCTGCTATTTTCTCACTGACGCTTCAGGGAGCTTGAATCATCTTGGCTTATCCTGGATGAGTCACCCAGACACAAAATACCCCAAGTTGAGTTCATATCCTCCTCTTCTCGCCCCAGTGTCAGTCAGCCACTGCCACAGCCAATCACACAAAAAGCCAGGGTCAGAAGTTCCCCTTCAAGCTCCCGGAAGCCTCATCGTGGCATTTTAGCATTCCACACTGCTGAATAGATGCGAACCCCCACAGATAAGTTACCACAAATTAGTATCAAATCACCTGTACACCCAACTGTTGTGGCTGCCAATAAGGTGAACTCTGACCTTTTGAATCACAAGATATCCAGCAAAAACACCTATGACTCTGGTCTAATTTCCAGAAAACCAAACTTGCTAAAGCACAATCTCTGACTCAACTGGAGATTGTTATTCACGAACACAAGACGGACCCTTGTGTTTTACTAAGCAAAGACATGGTGGTTTTGTTACATACAGCTGTTACTGTGTAATTTTCATCCTCACACTGACCAAACAGCCTGTGAATGAGATTCACACGCATGAGAGCAAACGGGGAGGTCTTCAGTTCCAGTCATAATCCTCCGGCTCCTCTTTCTCATATTGTGGGGCTTAATCTCTAATAACATCTTATTCCCACTGTTCTCAAGCAGCCATATAGAACACAAACAGGGGCTAAATGAAACATGATATAAGTGACTGTAAATGTTAGCCTCTGCTCGGTATACTCAGACCCAAGGAGCTATCCTTCCTCCCAACATGCTGACAAAAACGGGAGTAGAGGAGCGATGACGGCCACACACTGGCCTGAGGTGCATGTTTACAGTGGGTTTTTTTTCTTGCTTCGTACCTGTGCTTGGACAGGGCTGTGGGTTCGGGCAGATGTATTCTGTCTCTCCGTTTGAAGTCGTGTGTGACTTTGGCTGCTGCGGATCTGGCAGACCAGGGTCCCCAACATCAGGTGGCTCTGAGGAGACAGCAGCGGCGCTCCTCTCCTCATCCATGGGCGTGGGCCTAGCTCTTATAGGAGGAGGAGAATGAGCCTGGAGCAGACAGAGGAGAGCATCAGAAATGGTATCAAAGACCAATTACCTCGTGTGAATTATTTATTTCAACTTTTCTTTTTCTTTTCCAATGAGCAACAAGATGACAAACTGCACGTAAGAGGGTGAAGTCTTGTCAGGCTTTACTTGAACCGGCATGAATCCTTTTCAGCTATTCAAAAAATCAGCAAAGGAAGTGGTGGGCTGCTCTCATAAGGCAGCCCTGACAATGTGTTCACTAAAGTGTGAAAGTTGAACTGAAAGTAAGAAAAAGATGCACAATGTTATTTAAAAAAAAAAAAAGAAGACAGTGCCATTAAAAGTTAAAAAGTATCAAGTATCAATTTTTTGAAGGTAAAATAAATTAAAACACAAATCTTGAATGCAAATGTGCTTACCAAGGAGAAAACTTTAAACTAAAACACTGCAAAACAAGTACAACTGCTTTTTGTTTACTCAAATATTTTTCAGGGACAGTGCACAGCTACTTAGCCACAGCTGGAGAGCCAGGAAACAAAATACTCTGTCTTCTGAAAGGCACAGTAGTAAACAACACAATATGGTAAAAACGTAACACAACAACACCATGAAGTTTGTGAGCACACATAAGAACAAAGCCCGCCGCCTTAAAACGCCACAACAGTTCATATTGCAGTCAGTGGCTGAATTTATAATTGACAAGTGCCTGATAGAGCTGCATTTAGCTTTGTTTGTATCGTTTTTTAAAATGATGCAAGGCCGAAAGTGAGTCCTGAAACTGGCAGAGTGCAACACTACACAGTTACCTCACTTTAAACTAATCACGAATTTGTAAATGCTGAATAAAATCCATCACCCAAAGCTGTACCTATATTCAACAGCTTACTTTAACTTGAATTAGTTGCGTAATACAGGTGAAAAAGCTCCTGTCTTTCTCTCAAACCTGCTCCTGCAATCTGTTTCACTCTCTTACTGGTTAAATGAAGCCTCAGCCAGCCAATCAGGCCCACGCTTTTGAGCACGAGACGCGCTCTCTGTTAGCCTCACGTGCCAGCTTGTGTTTGGCGCGCGCCCCTCCTGCAGCTCAGCTGGCCAGCTGTTTGCGCGCTCCCGCGTCTCGCCCTGCACTCGCTGCCCTCCAAACGTTTTGACAACTTATCGCTAAGTTTTTCTGCGAAAACGTTTGACGAATCGAAAACTGGCTCCGTGAACATTAATCCGACCGCGGTTGGATCCAGTTTGAAAGTTTTCAGACAGTGTTAAGTGTGAAGAAGTTTTCTGAAACGAGAGAAGTTTGACACCGAGGTGTACAAAAGTATGTGCGTGTGCGTTTGACAGTCAAGTTTTCCTATTCGCGGGAAATGCACAGTGACATTTAAAAAGGCTAAATATAACCGCTATAATAATAATGCACGGATAGTGTTTACCTTTGTTGCACGTCTGCGCTCTCCCAAAACAAGTCCCTGCGTGCTCGGACTGAACCCAGCTCCGGAGTTAAGATCCTCTTTTTTGTTTTTTTCAAACATGGATTTATCCTGCAGAATGAGTCGCTTTATTGTTCAACAACGACAACAGCCTCCTACCTTCTGTGTGGCTGGGACTCTGTGCAGCCCAGACCTCCGGCTAATTCATCCTCCGATCACTCCAGGTGGACTTGGAGCACTCCGAGACCTTCCCGGGTCTTCTTGTCACTTCTCCCCGAGCTCCGACTCTCTGCTCGGCGCCTGCAGGTGACCTGGATTCCCAGTTCAGAACATTATCGTGCAGCGGCGGGTCGCTCTCACTCTCTCCGCCTCCAAAAGTTTCTCCCTCTCCGGCTCGCCCCGTCCTCCAGCGCACCAGATGTTGGGAAGTTTGACTCTTGCAGGCTTGCTCGCTGAAAACTCTTTGTCTGCGCTGCACGCTTCCTCCCTTCTTTTGGTTGTTGTTGTTGTTGTTGTTGTTGTTGTTGTTGTTGTTTTTCCTTGCTGCAACTTCCCGACACACCAGTTCGACCAAAGTTGCGCTTGGGAAAGTGTAAATGAAAAGTGTCCGTCCTATACATTCGTGTCACCTTCCAACTCACTCCCACTGAAGACTGTTTGCCTTGTGTGCTGCAGCTATTGGACAGGAAACTACAGTCAGCAGTGATTGTGCTTCCTCCAGGCTACAGTTGGGCTGAACTATACTGTCATATAATTACCTCCTAACCCGAACCAGACACTGCACCAACACAGGCACGCTTTCATCAGGAATTATGAGCCAGGAGTCATATATTTTGTCATCAACAGGGAAACAGCTTTATTTCCAGTGACACTGATGGAGTTTACATTTGAGGACCTCAAATTACCTTCAGCTGCTACACCCATAAATCTGTGTTTTCTATTCCTGCACTTTTAATTGATTGTTTTCAGTCAGTAGTCAGCCTTAGAGCAGAGCTTTCCATCTGTTTTTTTTTTTTCTTTAAGCCTCCATAGTTGCTTCTAAGAAAGACTGGGCACCTCCCTCCTCTTGTATATGCTTGATTTGGTAAAAACTATTACAGTGAAACTAAATGCTTACTGACACCAACTTGCACTTGAAGGAGCCTACAAAATAAAAGCACTTGGCTGGTTCTGCTTTAGACTTTAGATATGTTTTATTTTGGTAACTTCAAAACATGCAAATTATACAACATCATATAGAGACAAAACCTCAGGTCTCTCCGTTGTTCTTGTGCACGCACCCCACTGTTACTAATCGACAGATAATGTCCACTTAAGTCTTGCTACAAACATCTGCATTCAAAGTTTTTCAAAGCAAAAGTTCATAGTCAGTTAAAACTACAAACCTTTGTTCCTCCTTTTGTAGTGTCACTGTTTATGTGCCTCTGTGACTCAATGTGGGAAATTACGCCTCCCGTTCTCGTGCGTGCAGGGTGTTTAAAGACCAAACTGGGTCATTTAGTCTGTGATTCAGGCCCATTTTGCTAACTGCTTGCTCAAGAGAAGTCACTAGAAACCAGCGCACACCACACACGACCACTGTATTTCACATCTCTGACCTCAGCTGGAGAATTTTCCCTCATTACAAAAAACAAAACTCCTGCTATAATTTGTGCAACCCTCATGAGATTGTCTTGGATTATACACAGGTAGAACATTCCAACTCAGACACCTCGTTTACAAATGTAACTAAGGCTCTTGATGTGGTGGTCTAAACGTGGAAGAGCAAATAGCTGAAACATCACATAAAAGGTGTGAAAAGATAGTTATAAAAAAGGTTCAATCATGTTTTGAATGTGAGCAGTTTTCAGGTGAAGCAGTGACTTCGCTGTAATCCTACAGACAGATAACAAGAACAGACTAATTACTCGTGTTCCCTGTGTCACAAATGATGCAGAAGAAGTCCTGTCGAGGGCGGACAGACAGCCTCAGTCTGCTGCTCTGACACCTGCAGGTGTGAGCAGAGTGCGTCTTCAGTGATTGATGTGTGAAGGTGTGGCGGGGACTCACAAGGTGAGTCACAGCACCAAGTCATCCGAAGGCGCTTCTGACAGCCTTCGTTTCTCTCCAAACAACCTGAGGACCTCCTGCTCAGTCTGAGCGTGCTGTCGTAGCCCGGCTCCAGCACTGGAGTATTTGCAGGCTCTGTTGGTGGGTGTGGGCCCAGTGTCTGTCTGGGCACGAGGGTCAGTGCCCGTGTGGACAGCCGTGGTGTCAGAGAGGTCTCATTTCAGCTGAAATCTTTTGGGCTCGGTTTGTTTTTCTGGTGAGCCAGAGAACTCCAGGTGGGCTGTGCAGTAACTACTGTTTCGGCAGACTGAAAAAGATATCTGTGTATCTTTGCCATGTGTAATTGTTACAGATGTGAAATTGGGACCCTGTTTAGCGAGCACAACCCAGTATAAATTTCCCTAATGGGGGACTTTAATAAAATTCGACCGTTTAGAGCATTTCAAAGTCTCTAATTCACATCGACACTTTGAGTAGGTGCCCTTGCTGCTGTTTTACATGCAGAATTTGCCAATTTGTAATCTACCGCAGGGGATTTTTAACTGGATGGGACAGAAGCACTCCCAAAGTGCAGCTTATTAAAATTCAGGCTAATTTCAGCTAACTCACAGGATTACATGGTGTTAATGAGGATATTCTCTTCTCTATATTCATTATCGTCACTGTTCTAGTGCAGCGCAATCAAAACACAGGGGCAGCACGCATCGAACAAATACAAACGCCATCATCCGTGTTTCCTGCAGCTGCTATAAACAGAAAACTTCTTGGGGGGGCTCGTTTCTGCTGTTGTCGCCTGCCCCTCTGGGGGAGCAGTGAGACCCCTGGAATGAGATGAGTGGAGCTGTATTCTTTTGTTTATTGACTGCAAAGATCGGCGACACATTTTCTTGCATTGAGAAAAAAATAGCACTGTTTAATTTTTGTGTGACTGTTAACACGAATCTTGCAGCCTGTAGATTTTGAAGATTCACTTTGACAACTGAAGTTTTCATGCAGTGCCCGAATTACTGCTACATGAGCAGCTCAGTGGCACTGATCGACCATATTTTCTACACACAATGTCTGCAGCTTCATTCTCATTGGAAGAATTAAAGAAACAGCAATGCTGCCGTTTCTGTCGTGTTCTGCATCTGACGAATAAAGTGGTGCGCACCATTACCCAGTCAGTTCAGCGCTATGCCTCCTTCCATGTTACGACTGCTTTTTCACACGACAGTCGAGTCGCAGCTGTTGCTGAATGCTTGAATTCAGCCCGGATGCCTGAGGAGAGCTTGTGAGTTCTGACTCGGACTGAAGCCGGAGGCAAAGCGTACAAAGAAAGTTGCTGCCGCCTTTCTCACAGTGCACAGACGGAACCTTTGTTGTGCTCAGGCCTGCGAGGCTTTAAGAGGCTTTCCTTCTCTCTGATGACCATCGCAGGGAGAACAGGTTGCTTTCTTTTGTTGGCTGCGGTGATAGACGGCTGAGGTGAGAGTGAATCCTACTTCTTCGGGAACTTGTGATCAGAGCCCACGAGGTTCTGTGTGATGGGGGGACGGAGGGAGGAAGTACTGAGAGAACGAAAGTCCAGGCAGAAACACAGAGAGAGAGAGAGAGAGAGAGAGAGAGAGAGAGAGAGAGAGAGAGAGAGAGAGAGAGAGAGAGAGAGAGAGAGAGAGCCTCAGCAACAGAACAAAAGCATCTTTGTGAATGATTAGAACCACATTTTTACCCTCCTCTCTCTCTCTCTCTCTCTCTCTCTCTCTCTCTCTTTCTCTCTCGCTGTCTCTTGCTGTCTCTCTGCCACACATTGCACAGCATTCACTTTCTCGTCAGCATGTTGCCTCTCAGCAGGAAGCTTACTGAGACCCCTCGTGTCCATGCACAGGGGGCAGAGTGACTATTGTGTTCTGAGATGTCTTGTGACACCGCTGGAGCAAAGCCACTAATTTGTCTGAGTGGTGCTTTTTGATACTTTCGTTAGCTACAATGATGAATTAATTAACTGTATTTTCTTTTTTTTTGTTTAGAAATGATCTCAAAATCCAGATCTCTTTGATGGACATCATTTTTTCCCCAAACCCAAGAAGCTAAATGTTGGGGACTGATACAGGAAAAATGTCAACATGAATGTTTTCCCTCCTCCTGCTCTTGCAGCCGTCGGCACTGACCGCTCACAGGATCACTTCTCGGTCTTCCTGAGTGTGAAGTTTGCATGTTCTCCCGCTGCCAGTGTGGTTTTCAGGTGGCCTAATCATTTATAACAGCAATGCGTCACTGCAGTGTGGTGGTTTGAGTGCTCTCCCTGTGTATGGGAGGGGCTTTTCTCCAAGCTGGTGTAAAGATGGATGGATGGATGGATGGATGGATGGATGGATGGATGGATGGATGGATGGATGGATGGATGGATGAATGGATGG
>JASSRZ010000072.1:7319564-7335466 GCA_032164315.1 Malacoctenus gilli | reverse complement strand
ATATATGTATAATAAAATATAAAAAAAATGTAAAAATGACAAAAAATAACATTTTTAATATTTCTTTTAATTCAACGGGCAGTAGCCCATGGCCCGTGGCCCCCCTTCAAAATTTCTTTAGAAATTTTAGTCTAGTCTAACATGATCTTCAAATGAATCTTGAAATATCAAACTTTTTTCCCCAGGTGAGGCTAAAGTGAGTGAATATGTGGACACAAGACTTTTATCTCATTATTGGGTCTGGTCATAAAGAGCAGTGCAAGTCAAAGTCAAAGTGAAGAAATTTCAGTTCAGCTCGGTGTAACTTCATCCAGAGGAGACTCTAATCAGGCAGTGTTGGAAACACCTGTGGCAGACATGCAGCACCTTGAAAATATGTTAGGAGTTGAAACTTGATTATTTTCTGCGGCCTGTTTCGACTTTCACCTGATAGGTTATTTCAAGTTTCCTCATATTGGCCACAAAGCACATTTCATGTGAATCAATCACATTAACACACTTGACTTTCTTGTTTGTTTATTTTACCATAGGGCAACAGTCTTCGTTCGTTGTGCCTCCACTGACGCACCGAATACTTGAGAGGAGGAACTTTTTAGACAGTCATGTCGTAGCAGGAAAAAAGCTGAGGCAGGATAAAAAAAAACAAAAAACATTTAATTATGGTTCCATTTCAAAGGTTACTGAAAAGCAGAGTGATTACAGTCATATTTATGTGAGGCAATCCGCAGCACATTCCTGCAACAACTCATTTTTGTCCTTGAATTCATAATGGTTGAGGAATTTGGCAGAGGGGGAGGATGTACCCTTGAAAAATTTTAAAGAAAAGAAAAAAAAGTGATGAAATAATAATGACACCATTCATGAATGCGTTTCCTCCAAAGAAAGACCTTAAACTTAAGGATTAACTAACTGCCGACTGTGATTCATTCAAATAACTGTGGTGTTTCAAAAACTGTAACGTTCATTTTACTTCCATGAATAAAGAAATATCGATAATAATTTTTATGGCTCTACTTGGCTTCTATTTGGCGTAAGTATTGTAATTTATTTAGTTGTTTATTTCGGTGACTCTAAAGGGATGCGAAACCACTTGATTTTCACGATGGTTCCGATTCTGGGTTTTTTACTGGGTTCCAGCTCCAGTTCCGACCTCATCCTCGTGGTTCCAACCTTTCCAGTTCCACATCCCTGACTCTAAGGGTGATGTGCTCAAAATGAGGTTGAAGTGACATGAGGGCAGGTTGGTTTGTGTTGTTCATTAATGCATCAGGCTCGTGAACTTTGCTGTAGATGAGATGCAAAACGCTGATGTTATGAGTAACTGACAAGCTGTGTTCTGCAAAAACATGAGACAACAAAGCTCTGCATGGCGATTTGATTTCTGTGCGCCACCTAAAGTGCTCTGTACGTGTCCCAACAGCAACAGAGAATGTTTCATAGCAAGGCATGCACAACCAGCCTCCACGCCTTCAGTCGGGTCCGTCCAAATGGGAAGAGAGGGCTTGTTTTCTTGTGCATGTGGAAGGTTTCGCCACTCAAGGAGACACGTGGAGCACACAATGCAGACAGCTGCACACCAGGGAAAACTTCATCCTGTGTTAGAAATAGACATTTTAGTTAGTCTCAAAATTGATTGTAGCTATACATTTAAACCCTCCAAATTAAAGAGCCTCTTAATGTGAATCATGAGGAAGGGTTCACATGTGTGGCCTCTCTGTGCTGGCTTTTTTCTCCCAGTCCAAAAACACACATTAGATCAAATAGCGAGTCCTATCTGCCCACAGGTGTGTATGTAGTTGTGTCTGTTTTTGCACTGTGATGAACTGAGGACCTGCTCTCATCCAATGAATGCCAGAGCAGCCCCAGTGACCCCTTTGACTTCCAGATAGAAAAGTGGTATAAATGAATGACCTGCTTTCTGATCAGAACGAACAGATGGCATTGTTGAGTTTAACATCTGACTATTTGTTTCTTGAATGCTTTGGCCAAAGTGCTAGAGATTACTGTTGTTCATCTAAAAGTTAATCCTGTCCAGTGTCAGAAGACTCTGTAGCAGTCAACATTGTTTCAGGACAGGAGAGCGAACATTTTGTGCGCTTTGGGAAGCCGCCTGAATTTTTTTTTTTTGCCATGGTCTGGAATAAAACTTATTAGGTTGACGGCAGTGTGAGTTACACACTTCAGGGGTCATGTTTTTGTTTAAGAGGATGTGAAAATATTTGGAGTATTTTCACCACCTTTCATTCTCTCCCTCACATAACTGGGCTTTTGTGTGCAGTGTTGTGTGGCAAAGTGATTGAAACAAGATGGAAACATGCAAAATAAAATTATTATGAAAACATTCCGTCGTGCAGCTCAAGTTCACAGGTCATTTGATGTCAACTTTTTGACACACTTTTGTTTTAGGATTCTTGTGTGAGGAAAAGTAAGTTTTCAAGGAATGACAGTAGACATTCAGGACAACTGACATTTTTGGAAAAAAAAAAGTTTTATTAATTTAACAAGCATACAAAACAACAAATCATCTTTAACCTACCGATGCAGTTTCAGTGCAATTTCAAAATATACATTTTCAGCAGGGCATGTTAATTAAAGTTATCCACGTCAGAAACGACCATTTAAATATATCTTCTGATTATCATGTGACAATTGTCCTAGCCAGAGGAAGCTCACAAGTGATACCTTCTTGAGATAAAACTATACACATCCAATTTTTTTTTTTACATACAAAACAAAGCACTACACAATTAAATATTAAATACAACAACAAAAAACATGGGTACTATCGCACAATACAAACCAAAGCATTTGTAAACAAAGTTTGTAAACAGGAAGGAAGTATGTGGTTATACATATTTGGTTTGAGTATGTAATAAATACCTAGCTGATGCACTGTATCCTATCCACACAGACAGTATTTGGTGTGAAAGAGTAACAGACTGTCAGTTATATCTTTAAAAAGGTGAGTGTGGAAAATCTACTTTTTCCTTTGTCCTTGAAGGGTTTTTTCCCCACAGCTAAAGGCTATAGCATTGACACACTGAGGCCCAATATCGTTAAAAAAGAAAAGAAAGCTTTATCCTTCTCCATCAGGTAAGAAGTGTGACATTCAATGTTTGCCAACAATGCAGGCAAATCACTAAGAAGTTAAGACAGGATCATGGTATTAGCAGGGCACAGCAGTGAAACAGCAACAAGAGCTCGGGGATGGCACTGCTAGAAAAAAAAACAGTTACCATAAGTACCATGTGACCTCTGGAGGAGGAGGAGGGGGGCGCATGATGACCAGCTGGGTTGAAGCATTAACCCCAAGTCGACAGCTGAAAAGTGTTTTATTGTCAGCAAACACACCAGAGAGGCTGAGGGGTCATTGTTGAAAGTCTTTTGGGTCAACTGGAGGTTGACCCATAAGACTGATTGGCTCAGAGGGTGAACTGCATATCAGTCAGCCGGCTCCCAACAACAGGTCAATGTTGCCACAGACCTGATCCTTTCATCAAGTAAATACTGACAGTTCTCATGGACTTTGAGTATTCCTCCTCTGTTTAGATGTTACGGGTTCACTGCCACATGACACAGAACAGTAGTGGGACAACCAGAGCGTGGACATTCATTTAGAGCTCATTTCATAGAATTCTGCCTTGAGACCCTCACTGAAAATCTCATGGGGAGGGGGTCTCTCAGATAGTCTAGGTTTATTTTGGCTCCTTATCATGGAATAACTCATTTCATTCTCACTTCACTTGAACCCTGAAAAAAACAAAAAACGCTGTCATACTCCCGGCGCTTTGTGGAAGCACATCCATTTATAGGTTAGTTTGTTAGTACTGAATACTGCTACAGTCAGATTCATCCTGGTGTTAAAAACATACTGCTGCTGTGGAGCCAACACTGTGACAGTGGAGCAAAGTCTGTCTCTGATGAAATGTCAACTCAAAGAAACTGAAAATAAATATGCCCTCTAAAAGCAAGGAATTGTGCTCTGTCTCAATATGTGAGATCCAAAAAGCTCTATTTACGTCCCATCTTCACTCAGCAACACACCAAGATAATAAGCCTTCATGACATCACTGTCGATGGTAATTTGTCCTCCAACAGCGTTCACAGGTACAGAGTATAGCCATTATTAAAAACAATAACAGACAAATTGCAGCCATCGCATCTGAAATTCAGATGTGATTTAAACAGCTTAAAAAAGCACAGCATTTACTGGTAGTCCCTCTGACTTATTATTCCACACTCAACTTCTATAATTTCAAACTATGAGCTCAGAAAAGTAGAATGCTCCTGTTAAAATAGTCGAGCTATTGTTTTTTTCCCCAGAGTGAATCAGCTACATATTTGATAACAGCCCACACAAATGTATAAAAAACGTGAAAGGAAATTGTGTGACTGTGTGTCTGTGCTTTTAATGGTGGAAAATGAATGGAGGGGCATGGTCACAGGTTAAAGGGTAATTCAACACTGAATCATGAGGACTATAGTGTTTCCTCTGGGATGATCTGTCGATTTGAACGTTTGAACAGGTCGTTGCTCACCTAATGGTGGTGTTGTAACGGCTGCTTGATACATCTGTGACATCATAGACTTTCACGAAACATTTCAGACCTCACACAGTGGAACTTGCCGGAGTCATATTCAGTGTTTGATTACCCTTTAAGGCTCATCTTTTCAGTCTCATCCCAGTACGGTGTATACACTCTCTCAGCTCCAACTCTCAACGGCTGGCACTCCAAGTGCCTCCCATTGTCCTGTTGCCTCTACCTAATGCACTCCTCTTCTGACGGGCTTATCGACTCCTCATTCTCACTATCATCAAGCTCAGGGAGATCGCCCCACAGGAGCAGATTCAGACCTGCGGGCACAAATGAAGGGAATGTGGTGAGAAATCAGAGCCTCAGGTGAACCGCAACGAGACATGGCTAAAGCTGACCTGTTGCGTCCAGTCTGTTGAGGGTTGATACAGCATCGCTATTGAACATCCAGAAATGGCCATTGTTACAGGAGAGCAGGCAGGGTTTACAGGGGGCCACAACATGATAGCCCACAACATTACCGCTGGCAGAGGGAGGATGGGGGAATAAAGAAGAAACATTAGTCAGCATTTTAGTGGGGGAACTTCTGAAAAGTGCCAACTCCACTGTTGGGTGTCCATTATTTAAGTGATGTTTGTTTTTGCCCTGTGTACCACAACAACAAAAGCCAGGGAATACAAAAGAGGCTCCATAAAGCAACAATGTAGCACTAAACTGTGCTTTGAGGTAAAATTAGAGATGAATACCTGCTGGCTCATACATTAAGTAGAGCATCATTCCGCAATGATTCAAAACTAAACAGAAACTATGTCAAATAACAAATGCATTCAGTCTTGGGGTAATTAGAGGAAAAAAGTTTCCATGATGGCAAAGGATGTGAGGATTTTTGACAATTATCCAGAAAGAATACACTTCATGATGTACAATTACGCAATACTATCTTTATTTTAAAGTTGAGACCTATTAAGAAATTATTTGGTTCTGGTGGCACAGTAGCTGGACACAATTTACAGTTTGATTTACATGAACTGTGTGTTTACTCTACTGACCCTGGTGGCTTGTTTGATTAAAATTTGCATGTGAGCAGATGGTGTTCCTAAAGCAAACCCTGCAAGGTATAGAAGAAAGTGTTACATACCATTTGAGACATGCAATGTCCCTCAGTTTGCATTTACAGCTTTCAGTGGAGTAGCAGCTGGCCACAAAGTCAACAGTTCTAGGGGGGGGGGGCACAGAAAGACAAACACATGTAGCATAAATGGATGAAGTTCACACCAATAATGTATTACATCCTTTCAAATTCAGATCTTGTTCATTAGCCAATTTGTTCAAGGTAAATACTTTTATAAACCCTTTTAAGGACATTAAAACAATGTAAAAAGGGCCTGACAATTGTGTGATCAACCATAAAAAGTGATGACTACGAAAGTAGAGGCAGTGACTATTTAAAGAGATTATAAAACTCTGATGAATAATCATATATGCTTGATTTTTCGTTGAAAAATTTAAATAAGTAGATCAAATTACAAAGAAAACAGAAACGCTGCTGTTTCGGGGTTTAACGATATACCATTTGAAAGTAAACAATGTATTGACCAAGCAATTTATCACATACAGCGAAGGATGGCTTAAAACGTTGTGCGTTAAGACAATCTAAAAAGGAGACAGTTTGATTTTAAAATTATAGTTTTTAAAGAGTCACTTACACTTTGACTACAGTGGTGTTCTGTACTCCTTGAAAACAACAGATGTAAACAAAGGCTAGCAGCGCAGCTAACAATATTAGCGCTTACCTATTAGGAGGTATATCGGTGGAAAAAAGCTCAACCTCGGTGTCCGCCAGAAGCACAGCCTTCATCCCTCTTGTGCAGAGTAGACTCTCGCAGTAAATGCAATTCACTTGGGTTACACACTTGTTTTTGAAATTAGCGTTGGATGTAGACATCGTTGTTGTACTGACCAGAAAGAAAAAAAAACGAACGAACCGTCGGTGTTCTGCCTACTGGCAGGGAACGTCGCAAGAAAGCACAGCAGGAAAAGGATGCTGGTCGCTATCCCGTCAACTCGTTTTAATAATAATACATTTCAATGCAGACTGCGGAGGATTGTGCTCTGACGTCCTTGTGCAAACGTTAGCCTTCTCCACACGGTAAAACGGAAGGCAGCTAACGTTAGCTTGTGCTGCAAACAGTCCCGCAAAAATCACTGTGACGCAAGATCTATGCCAAAAAAAAAAATCTGCCGCTGAATAATGAATAAATCCGCGCAGTCGGAAAAGGACTAGCCTGTTTTACACAGCTGGCTGAGCATCATACGGATGTAGTTAACAGCTAACTCATTAGCTGTCGGCTTTGTTTACAACTTCCTGGTATTTAACGGTACTTCCTGAAACGATCTTTAAAAGACCGAGTGCTGCACTCTGATTGGATATATTTCATTGTAACCGTCAATAATTGGTCAGTTTTATATTAAACTTCTAATACGATTGGTTGTAAATTTCAATTGAACCGCCTTCAATTCAAAGGTCCCCAGGAAACAATTGGTAGAACTGACCGTCGTTTATGCTCCATCTGATGTGGGGGGTGGGGGGGATTCCGTTTTTCAGTTTTCCTATAAAATAAGGCGGGGCAATAGTCTTAAAAAGTTGAGAGGAGGTGCGAAAGGAATGTAACTTTTGCGGCACTTTTTCCTTACACGTCGGAATATTTATACTTATTGTGGTCGTTGTGCCATTTTGACTACCCACCCAAAGAGAGCTCGAGATAACTAACACTTTTAGGGCAGATTGAAACTTTGGTTCATACGGTAAATGCACGTTTTTACAGATATGTACAGTAAAGATCAGGACACAAGTATGCTGCCATTGGTTATGATGTAACTAAAGGCTATAAACTAACAGCCGAAGCCATTTTTCATATTTGAGAACTAATAATACCCCCTTATCTGAGGGCATGGCCCCTGCCAGTGGTTCTCAATCATTTTTCAGTCATGAACCACCCTTGTGAAATATTTCTTTTTCTTTTTCTGTCCACCTTAACCAGCACTATATCTTTAAAGCACACTCAATAACTTGGAACTAACTAACTAAATATCTAAATAAACAAATAAATAAATAAATAAATAAATAAATACTTTAGGTACAACGTGTCTTGTTTGTGGTTTTACAGCCTCAAAAATATTACAAGATTTCTGCATGTTTTCCCCACACTTTTTTCCAAGTACCCCAATAATACCTTCAAGTACTCAACGGGGTAATTTGGGCCCCCAGTCTGTGAGCCAATGGAAGTGACGCACTTTGGGGGAAACATCTAAGTTAAACTCGTGTTTCAATTTCTTTTGGACAGACGGTGGTTGAGGTCGTGCTGACGGTAGTTGAGACTGGTTCGAAAATGACTTTCCTTGCGCGCATCAGTGCCTGTCCTGTGCACTGTGGGCCGTCCAGCAGCCAGCCCCTCCATCCCCTCCTGCCCCCCCCCCTCTCTCTCTCTCTCTCACTCACTTCAGGAGGGGGGAAGGAGAGGGCAGTTGAGTTTGGAGAGACGGCAGCAGTGAGAGCCGCTCAGGGAAGAGAAAGGGACGAAACTAAAAGACCTCTTTGGGTCAAAGCTGTTTGTGTTTATTATTTTGTAGGGGTGGGGGGAGAGGAATGAATCACGTTTCACTTGAAGTTGTTTGCACCATAACCGGTTTTGAGGAGGCGGTGGGGCGCGGCGGCGGTGGCGGTGGAGAAGAGGAGCACACAGCAGCGCCAAACTCACAATTCGCCCTGTGTGATTAAAGACAGGGAGACAATACGGATCCCCGGACACACTGAGAACCTGGAACCTCGCATCTGGGATCTCTCTCTCCCCCCTCCACTTTCCCCCTCTCCTTTTCACCCCTCAAAGCCTGTTCCAGAGGGGGGCTTGTCTTCCTTTCGCGGCAGATCTATTCATTGATTGCGAGGGGAGAAAATTGACTTCACTCCGAGGACAAGTGGTTTGATCCCCAAACTCAGCCATGACGTCTCCAGCCAAATTCAGAAAGGACAAGGAGATTGTGGCCGAATATGAAACTCAAGTGAAAGGTAAAACTTTTAAAGGATTTTTACACGTTACCGGACGCGACAATGGGCGACTGTGTGCAAAATGTGTGATTCCTGGCTGTATGGTGTGTGTGTGTGTGATTTTCCCAGACTTGGCTGATGCCTTTTTTTTGAAGTCTTGCCTCCTTTCTCAGCAAAGGTTGTGCTTACCAACATAATTTCTCGCCATTCATGAAGGGTTATTGTCATTACGCGGACGTGGCAGATCACTAATATATAAATAATTGCGATCATGATCAGCGCGTCTCCAGGCGTGTGATCGCTCGCCTGCACAAGCAGCAGCGCACACATGTTCAACAAAGGCGGGGGGAAGGGGGGGCTTCGAAATGCACGGTGGAGTCCAGATGTGGCCCAAGCACTGGCTCTGAAAGGGGAAGGAGAAAAGAGCGAGGGGGAAACTATGCGAAGGTGATTTGTGTAGGTTGTGTCGACTTCCCACAGGGCTGATGTTCCGACATTGAACAAGGCAGGGCGTTTTCTTCCCCCCTCTCTCCGTCTCCTGCGCGTCTGTGCTACTGCTGCGCACGGCCGATTCGCCCCTGAATTAAACGCAGCTTGCAATTAAATGATCGATTTGTATGAAGGGACCGGTCATTGATCACAGTTCATCGGTGCCGCCTCTGTTGATGGTCAAGGACACAGGAGAGCAGCAGCAGCGGTGGGAGAGCAGATTGGTAAAGAGGGGCGTTGAGTTGTTAACTGTTTGCTGGCTGGCTGGTAAGCAAGGTTTCCCCGCCCTCGTCAGCCGGTCTTAGCGACAGGGGGGTGCTTATCAGATCTGCAGGGTTACTTGTTGTGCACTGAGGGCCGAGAGAGAGAGAGAGAGAGAGAGAGAGAGAGAGAGAGTGAGAGACAGGGAGACAGAGAGAGCCAGCGCGTGAGAGAAGTAGAGAGGTTCCAGTAAAAAGAGCAGACATAAAGATATGATATGATTTCCTCCTGTGCTGCATGTTTGCACTGTTGACGGCACATAAGTAGATGAGAAGGACAACTGCGTCCATCAACGGTCTCACATTCATGAGTGAGCGAAGCAGCCGTTCTTTTTGTTGCTTTGCAGATAGACAACTCCCAGTGGAAGTTAAACACCTTCCATGGCAGACATATCCTTTGCTGTGTGAATGTGTGTATGGCTGTGACGAACTGTGGACATTGAGCAAGTGGTAAAAACCTTGTGGTTGTTTCAGACTTCAAGGGGTCTGGTCCCAAGAAACTGGTCCAGGTCCTTGGCTGTGCTGTCAGACAGGTACCACACAAATCCAATGGTTTGAGTTGTATCATGGGAGTGAGCAGGATCACTTGGAAGAGTCTTTGCTGTCTCAGGGAGAACATGCAAACCCCACAAAGCAAGACGTCCACCTGCAGTGTTTGAAATGTGCTTCTGTGAGGTGACAGAGCTCCATAGTAGATCAATGTGCCACCACTTAGATCCTCATCGAACTTCAGACAAGCCTCTGGTTGTGATCTGAAGGTGACGGCTGAGTGATCCAGCTTACCGCAAACTGGCCTCCATTAGCTACGTGATTCTGTTTTCCTCCCTGCTCGAGAACTCCCCGTTTTGTCACCACAGTGACATTAGTGTTGTTGTTTCCACCTCTCTTCAGACTGTGCTTGATGCTCGACGGCCCATGCAAAGGCCTTCTGTCCGGGCTGCATTGTGAAGGCTGTCCGCCCCTGTTTGTCAGACTGTGGACTTAATGTTTGTCCATCGACCCTCTCGCATTGATTTCTGCTGTCAGTTACTCCACTGCTCCCTGGCTCAACAGCTGTGTTGCGCTCTCCCGCCTCTGTCTTCACTGGGTCCATGTGGGTCTTCCACCTTCATTGTCTGGAACAACCAGATGAAAGACTGAACCCTGTGCGTCCACATAACTGTTTGAGGTGTGTGTGTTTTTCCCTCTTCGACGAGATGTCTCCAGATGCAGTTTGTGACATTCCCAGCAGTCTGACTGCTCTGCGAGACACAGACAGTGTGTTATTAACCTGTGCACTGCTCTTTGAGAGTCGATAATATGGAGTCTGTGGCGGCAATGCATGAGGCAGCTACACATCCCCTCCTCTGTCGTCTTTTTCTTGCTAATTTAGGTTTAGCTCATTTCCCAAATCCTCAGTACATCCTCTCCGATCTTTCCGTCCCACCAGGTGAGGCGGCTGCATACCTTGCCTGATTTTTCTATAAGTAGCCTCTTCATGCTGCAGCAATGCTCTGCAGCATTATGAGGTGAATAAATGTAAATCCTCTAGTGGATCCCGGAGCTCTGCAGGAGGAGAGGAGAATGCGCGAGCCGACACACACTCACACAGAATAAAAATCAGGCGCCTGATAACTGAATTACTACTGATGACTGAATCAGCACAGTAACTACCATTGATTGTGTTTGGTGCTTGTGATATGCTGCCATGTTAGCAGTCTATGCAGTGTCATATGAGGCTCCCGGAGTACCGCAATCCTGTCCTACCTCTGTTGCTACTGCTGCTATCAAAGTTGTTGCACTTGTATTCAAAGCAACATTGTCTGGAAGCAAGACGTCAGTGAGAACTAAAATCTTCAACCGAACTCTTGAAATTTTTCAAATTGAGCTTTTATTTTAAAAAGTTAAGCTAACCGATAATCCAGTGTAACAAATTCAAAGGGAAGTTGTGAAGCCGCCGCTTCTCTCTCCCAGGCTGTGTTATTTCACACGAACTGGCTGCTGATGCTCTAATGTGGGATTCTGGCTGATGCAATGAATGTTCCTACTCACTCAGGAAAAGGGTTTGTATAAAAAAAAAAAGAGAGAGAGAAAAAACTGGAGACACTCGGAGTGACTGAAAGGTGATTGTGAGAGAGTGAGAGAGAGGGGGGGGAAAAACATACACAGCAAGAAAAGAGCGGATCGAAAAGCAAGTGAGGCATATTTTTGGTGTAGGAATGTTGTCACACAGCTGCAAGTGGTTATATACATTACTGACGCTGAGTGTGTTCCTGGGGAAAAAAACAAAACAAAAACTCTTTCACCTTTTGGCTCCCCAGTCCCAACAAGCAGCACCCTGACTGCACAGTTGGTCTGAGCGTGCAGAAGTGACTTGTTAAAGCTCCGTTCTCTGCTGGCCTCATCCTGGCTCCCTGCCTCCCTCCTGCACTCTTGCGGAGTGGAAAGCTTTCATTCAGGCATTGGGAAAACATTTCGGTGGAAAATTGGGGCGCTCTGACTATTTAAAATCATCCGAAAGATGTTTCTTTTCTCATGCACATTTTGGCTCTGCGTCTCAGCATCTGCTAGACTTCTCCACATCTGGGAATGTTAACAGGGGTTATCTCCATTGCCACTGTTAAAGTGTATTGATTATGGCATTTTCACAGTCTGCTTGAAAAACAGAAAGGGTCTGCAAATGGGCCATTTCAGTCTGATAATGCACTGAAAAAGCCATTATTGATTCGGATGAAAAAAATGCTGACAAACACGTGCAGACAAAGAGGACACGCAGCGAGGGCTTTCCTGACGCGCTAATAAACTCATTCCACCCTGCAGATAGGAGGTTGATCTCTTCCCCCTGAAGAGGGGCGTTCCGCTGAGGTCTTTGCTTGGCCCGTACTTTCAGTTTGTGAGTGTGCGTCTGTTGCTTCGTGTTTATTGATGGGATTACAGTCATAATATAGTGATAGGTGGCGAGCAGGAAACAATGACGGCAAAAGGAGACATAAACCAATCATTGGACCGGACCTTTTGCGGTGTGTGGTCGACGACGAAATGCGTTCTTCAACTGAGAGCAATTTCCGATCTTTGTGTGAACGCGATCTTTTTAACAACCCCTGTGCAGTTAGATCTGAACCGCATCAACTCAGTGGTGCAATTATCGAGCACGAGTCAATCGCGGTCATGTTTACTTGCAGCACTCTCTACGAGGGTGCTAATATGTCAGAGCGTGTTTGGTGCAGTGGTGGGGGGCCAGGTGGGGAGGGGTGTGTATGTGTATGTGGGGGGGTTGAGGCATTGTTCTGGATCCGAGTGTTGTATTGTGAGCCTAAAACGCTGACAGGGCCTAAAATAATCTATCAGGAAGGATGTTTGTGTGAAACTGAGGTTTAGGAGACTGAAACACACACGGCTCATAGAGGAGTGTGTGAGGCTTCCTGTTTGGGCTCCCACCTTTGTGTTTGGCCAGAGGAATCAGCTGCCTCTTGCACACATGTGTGGGGAGGTCTGACCCGTCAGGCTTCTTTATTTTTTTGCCCTGCAATTACCACACATGTCCCTTATAATACAAAAGAGTAGAAACATAGATAAAAGATGGAGTTTTATTTTCTTTTTTAAAGACATAAAATCCTCTATTCATCGCAACAGAACAACATGTTCCCAATCAGGTGTCCTACTGTCCTTACAGCTTTGTGCGTGCATGCATGCGTGCGTGCATGCGTGCGTGCAGTCCATCGTCACCGCTTCTTGCTGTGTCAGCAGCGCTGGCGACGTGGCTGAAACACTCATTGAATCTTCTGTCGTTTTTCAACCATCTCCTTCTTTATTCTTCAGCATTCGATATGACAATTTACAGCAGGGTGGCCGTGGCAGCGGAGTGGAGACACACGGCACTCAATTTACTAACTTTGAGCTAGCCGCCTCCGGTGCTCCAACTAAGCCGTGTTTACAGGCCCTGCCAGTGTGTTAACACAGTCTGGATTGAGATACCCCCCTGTACCTGCCCACACACACTCGACACAGCTGATTGCAGCGAGATAAGAGAAGAATGCGTGGCGTCACTGCATTATGCAGATGAACCACAACAGGTCACAGTTTTCAGTGTTGGATCCAAGAATGTGACTCAGTGAAGTGGGAGGGATGAACAGTCAGTTGCTGGGAGAATTAATAAAAAATGAGCAGGAGAGAAAAAGCAGCCGTTGCAGCAAAGTGGGTGACCCAAAGTTCATCTGCTTAGCTGACAGCCGTTCATGGGCGCCAGATGTTCCACATGCTTTGATTGGTCAACAGATGTTCTGTCTGCCCTGGTTGGCTAATCCTTGACACTTTGGCTGCCACCCCTTTGCTGGGACGATTGTGCTGAGGCGGGGCTGTGCTTGGTTGTAGTCACTCCTCCGCCTTTTCAGGTGCTGCTTCATTGATAGAGCAAGAGTCGCACTTGAGAATGCTAGAACAGTGAGTCCATGCAGACGCGACACACACACGCACGCGCAGACTTACAGTGAGTTACTTATGTGTATTTTGCTTGTAAAATGTTGTTTGGGACTCTGCAACATATCGAGTTATTAGGGTTGATGGTGAAATTCATACCTGTTCATGCACAGTGAGAAAATTTTATGTCTACTTGTTCATTAAAATCACAATAATTTCTAAAAATACAATGACAATTTTTCATCTTGTCTCAGAGTTATTATAAATGCTCATTATTCTGATTGTGGTTATGAGACTGTGACCTTATTCAAATCACACTGTTGACACACACACGCACGCACGCACGCACGCACGCACGCACGCACGCACGCGCAACCAGTATGAGTGCACAAAAATGTAAAAAGCAGTGACATGATCTGGCCATCACACACACTCTCAGCCTTTTACACACACACTCAGTCAGTCTTTTCACTAGCAGCCCCTCTGAGGGTTTTTTTTCAATCCTTTTTCTTTTTCTGCCTACATCTCTTGAACAATCAGTTCACTGTGAAAACTGCTGCACTCAAACTCTATGTTATTTCCCCCACCCACCACCCCCCTTACCCCCCACCTGCCAACCCTCACCCCTCTCGGGATGTTTGTCAGTTATGATGAAATGTGACACAGTCTTTTTCAACTCACCTCCCATGGCAGCTTAAACCAATAATCATCACTTTATGATTACAGCATATGTGACACACATTGTGTGTGTGCATGCAGAACAGAAGGATCAATATAAAGCCAAGCAGGCCAAAGACAAAGCCCACTCATATCCTCAGTAAAACAATCAATAGGGGGAACACACAGCCAGCTGTAAGTAAATAAGAGTGAGGGAGTAAGAAAAAGAGGCGAGAAAGCACAGCAGTAGAAAGGTCAGATAATGCTCTCGAGGGAGGCCAGAGGAAACAGGTTGTGTTTGAACAGCACTTGCACCGGCTGGAGAGCTAGAGGTGAAAAAGCAAGGAGGGAAAAAAGAGTGGGAGAGGATGGAGGACGGGGAAGAAAGAGGGAGGGAGAAGAAAGAGAAGGAGGGGATCCAGGCACCGTGCAAGTGGTGGTCTGAATAAAGAAAAAGGGTTTTGACAGGGGATAAAGAAGCAAAGGAACCCCACTTCTACCAGCCTCCACAATTCATCTGCTCGGCTAAGCCTGCATGTGTGGAGCGTGCACTTGTGTGAGCCTTTTCACTCCATTTCCCTGTTTCTCTCTCTTCCTCTCTCCTTCCCCCTCCATCTGCAGCTTCTGCCTGCACGTAGGCAGAGAGTTGGTTGCCAGGGTTACTGAATTGCCCCCATTTTTCTGGATTTGTGAGGAGCAGAGGGAAAATGAGAAAGAATAATGTACATTTGCCTCCCCCTGTAGGGTCTGGCTAATCAGGTTACAACCACA
This sequence comes from Malacoctenus gilli, assembly GCA_032164315.1. Classification (NCBI taxonomy): domain Eukaryota; kingdom Metazoa; phylum Chordata; class Actinopteri; order Blenniiformes; family Labrisomidae; genus Malacoctenus; species Malacoctenus gilli. The sequence continues at coordinate 7,320,314 of JASSRZ010000072.1, read as the reverse complement.
CACGTACACACACTTTGCTCCCATTTTGAACCCTCACTCTTTGGTCTTTTCAGGGTTTTGTTTTTTTCCTTTTCTTTTCTGCCTCTTTGCAGTATTTTTCAGCTTGTCTTACTTCTTTTCATTGCTTCCTCTCCCCATGGTGTCAGTGGCATTTTCTCATCTCCCTCAGGCTGTGGGGGCACTATGGTCGTGTGTGAGTGCGATGAAGAAAGGTGATGTTTGATTAAAGCTAAATCTGAATTGCTGCCATGTTTTTTTGGAGAATAATCAAGTCCGACACTGACGCTTTAAGCTTCGTTTTTTATAAAGGGAATGGGGTGGCGTTTAAAAAAACAAACCCCTCTCCAAACAAATGCGGTACACGCGAGTCTGTTTGTGAATCAGGTTTCAAACAAAGAGAGAAAATGTACTATTGAGACAAGTTTCTGTGTGCTGGAAGAGAGCAATCACGGCACCCTAGCACTTACACGCCAGGTTCACACCTCTCTTAATGCTGTTTTAATGAAGCCATTCATCACCTCTTCTCGACCCAATCTACATCCTTCCCGACACACACTCACACACACACACACACACACACACACACACACACACACACACACACACATACTCACACACACACACACATACACACACACACACACTCACAGACACTCGTTTGCAGCCTTTCACGTTCTTTCTCTTATATCAGTGAGTGTGAGACCACAGTGGGGGGGGGGGGGGGGGGGGGGGGGGGGGGGGGGGGGGGGG
>JASSRZ010000072.1:7299016-7310400 GCA_032164315.1 Malacoctenus gilli | reverse complement strand
CCGGCGCCCCCCCCCCCCCCCCCGCCCTGCTCTGCTGCCTTTCAGTGGCACCAGGATAAGGATCAGCACCCATCAGCGGATACAGTCTTTAACTCACGCGTTCCTCACTCACCCTCCCTCCTCTCCCTGTTTTCACCCTCTCCCTGTTCTCACCCAATCCCCTATCTCCAGTTCTGCAATTTTCCTACAGTCATTTTCGGAACACCAGTGATATCTCTTGGAATGCCGGGCAATAAGCGTTTGCTGCATAAGGACGCACATACCAGTCACGTACATGTTTGGTAGCATGCATCTTCCCCTCCCGTATGGCTGTTTTGGTGTGTGTTTACAGTTTCGCTTTGATGGATCGCAGTTGGATTACAGAGGGAGGCTATTACACACTGCGTTAGGCTTCAAAGCAGCGCCCCTTCCCCCAGACCTCTCCACATGCCCACACAGCCCTCGAGGTCCCTGTGAATCATGACGCAGCAACCGCGGCGAAAGAAAGATGGGAGGGAGAAATAAGGAGGGATGACTGAACAATTAATAGCTGTTTAATCAAGAAGTTGGGAGTTGCTCTATGCTGCCAGTCAGACGCCAGAATTATGACAAGTGTTGACCTGCTAAATAGAGATGGGAGCGCACCTCCACCCGACCCAGCGATGCGCCCGCACATGAAAGACGTCCGCGCCCATCTTAGATGATTTTCCGTAATGCTCGGGGGCTTTAGGGAAGCCTGCCACTGTTGAGGTTGATTTAATGACCTACACACACTGTCAGACAGACCACTCGCGCAGACAGAATCACACGCACGCACGCACGCACGCACACACACACACACACACACACACACAACACAAATATGTACACTCAGTGGGCTTCTTCTCATGCTTGTGTTTTGGATTAGTCGAATCCCCTCACTGGCTCCTAAGCTAATTAAAGGTGGGGATGGGGGGGAGGTGTTATGCATTGGCCATTTTGAAACATTGGAAAAGGTGCATGCGTGTGCACACACATGCACAGGCACACAGACACATACACATACATATGAATGCATCGACACATCAGTAAGAAAATTTAGCTAATCACTGCCTTCCACCTGTGTGTGTGTGTGTCTGTTTGTGTGTGTGTGTGCGTGCGTGCGTGTGTGTGTGTGTGTGTGTGTGTGTGTGTGTGTGTGTGTGTGTGTGTGTGTGTGTGTGTGTGTGTGTGTGTGACTGTGTTTTTGTGCTGCTTTTTGTGTGATACCTTTCCATACCTCCTCGGACAGATGGCAGAGATCCCTATACAGTCATGGTTTGCATCCCTGAGGCCCACTGTGTGTGTTTGTGTGTGTGCATCTCTGTATGTTTGCCAGAGAGCAGGCAAAATGGAGAGGAAGAGACATAGATGAAGCCAGTTGGAACAGACTGAAGCACAGATGGCTGCGTCCAGCAGAGACAGGAAATAGAAGTGACACCTGGTGGATGGGACCCTCGAGGATGAAATGCACACACACACATGTACACACTCAAAGCTTGGGGGCCAGAAATTAGGAATGGCTGCCGACAAATCCAGTGAGTCGATGGTTTGACAGCTGACGTGATCTCAGGTAATTATGAAAAGGATTTGACACCAATGAATCTGTCAGTTAAACATGGTCAGATGACAGAATAAATCTCTGATGATAAAGTCAACAAACTGAAGTGAGACATTTTAGTTGGTGCCTTGGTGTGTAAAGTGGTTGATGGAGGGAAGAACAAAAAGCATGCAAACACTGCCGTTTATCAGGGGTACAAATGACTGAAAAAAAATTATTAGTCTCTGAGGCCAGACTTGTTTGAAACCCCTCTAAATCTTCTATTTCCCCTTCCCTCTGTCAGTGAGACATCCCCTCCCCCACTGTCTCGCCAAGACTGGGTTACTGGAGCAGACAGGAGGGGTGGTAAGTGGGTGAGGAGCAAGTTAACTTTTGATAAGCACTGTTTTTCATTATGCATAGAAAGCACAGCAGGGACCGTTCTATGGCCCCTCCGCCATCTTGCGGGGGAAAATCAGAGCGTGACATGGCGGCAATGCGCTGTGGGTGTCAGGCGGGGTACAAAGTGTCGGGACGGGAAAAGGTGGAGATTTCATTCATCTATGCATTTCTGACTTTGAATTGTCAGTGTGCGACAAACCTGTGAGGACAAACCAGCAGTGTGAGGATTTAAGCTGTATTGTTGGAAGGTGTTTGGAAAACCTCGTTGACATGGGATACTGCCCCCCCCCTCTGCAGTAACTGTGCTACCCCTGACCTCTGCTCCCAGCTCACCGATTACACCAAATCCTGACGACAGCTCCCAGGGCTCCAGCAGTGGAGCCCAACGTCAGAAACAGAAAGCACACATTGGTTTAAATATTCAGCGCTCATTGAGGTTCCTCCGTCGTGCTGCAGACTGCAGTTGCGAGAGACACGGCATCTGTCTGTGAGATAGTGAAGGATTTCCATGATGTACTGACAGGGGTGTAGAGGAGTGCAGTAGTGCCCAGGAATTTGCCCCCGCTGAGTTGTAGCCCCCCACAATAACTCCCGCTTTGCCTTCTTGTCACCTCCTTTTTATGTTGCTCTCGCCCACCCTCCCTCTCCCTCCTCCTTGCCCCCTCGTAAACACCATGATGGGGTTGACATGTTTCTCCATTTACAAAGCACAACATTTTTGTATTTGCATAAACCTAATATTGGTTTGGGATCTTCAAGATTGATCTCTTATCCATTGTGTTGAATACATTCAATAATCTGTGAGAATCACACTTTGGAATTTGTGTAGATTAAAGCAACATTTCTAAAATATTGATCCCCTAAACAACAGAAACTGAAGTTGAGAGTTTTTCAGAGCAGAGGACAGGCATCATCATGTCCCCACTGTCCCATCCCGCCTAACAATTTTCTTGATGCCAATTGAAGTGATTTCCTCTTTCGTGACAAAATCTTGCGGCTCCAGATCCTTGTGATTTCCCCAGTTCGTGGTCATTCCCATCAGTGCTTCTCTCCTCACATCTTCAAACACAGTGCAGCCTCGGGCCGTCATCCCTACTCAGATTCAGACCAAACTCATAGGAGGACACAAAGGTGGGGGAAGTAAGAATGCCCGAAGTGAGAGGGAGAGATTAGTGAACAAAAACACAACAGGAACTGCTTGATGCCCCTCATAATGAAAACATGACCCGGCTTCACCTGTTGTTATGGCCTCTGTGTGTGCGTACTTGTGTGTGGAACTGAAATGTCAGATTTGCTTGTCTCCGATTACATCAGTCACCATTCCAGCGCTGCATCATAAACAGGCCCATAACGCAGCAGAGAGACAATGATAAAAGTCTGTTCTGGCACAGTGTCCAGTGATACCATTGAACTTGCGTTCGTCTCCATCCACCACTCCCACTGACATTTTCTTGTGAGCACTCTATAGAATGAAATTCTACACCGATCCTTAAGATCTTTGACAAGGGTTCTGGTAGCTGTTGGAGGATAAAGCTTAGCAAATCCAGTTGACTTGTGTTTGAGTCGGGATGGGTCACGTTAGGGGGGTGTTGGGTCGAGTGAAATATGCTCGAGTGCACATTTGAGTTTCTACCTAATCTCAGGTCCCTCACTCATTCATGCACATTCATGGAGCTGCTTTCATTTCCCTCTGTTACTTTGTGGCTGTTTCTCTCCGCTCGTCTGCCTTTTCCCTCTGCTCCCCCTCAGTCCGTTCACAAAGGTTTGGCTTCAGCAGGGTTTTCCATGTCTACAAGTCACCAAACTTGTTCGGTTGGCTTATTAACACGACTTAACTTTTCCTAAAGGCTGTAGGTTCTGGGTGAAAGGGGAAATTGCCTACATTGTTTTTTTAATAATGTGTGTGTGTGCCCATGCGGGTGCACAGCTGGCGTATTTGTTTTTAGAGGAAATGTCCAGACCCAAGAAAAAGACACTGGCTGGAATCTTTCCATTCCTGCAATAGTTTCCCCTCCAACACTCACTGTACTGTAATTCTGTATTTTCCTCTACACCCCCCTCTTTCACTCACTGGCTGGTGAGTGTGTGATGTGCGCGTGCATGTGTGGCTTGTGCACATTCAGGACGTATTATGCAGACATGTCTGGAACTAATAGATTCCACCCTGCTAAAGACTCTTATTAGAAAATACTACCTGCAACCTGAAGCTTCAGTTGACCCAGGCAACCAGCTGCCCGAAAAAAAAAGGGGTAAAAAAAACGAAGGCCCCCCCCCCCACGAGCACACACGGACACATTTACCTGCAAACCTGTGGCCCAGTTTTCTTCCCGTCAGTCTTTTCCTGCCTGATTTCAGGTTCAGTCTTTACGCTGCTGATCTTCACAACTGCCTGTTTTTCTTCAGGCCCTTTCAGCTGGATACACGCGTACAGTTTTGAACACACTTCAGTTCAACCCCACCCCGCTTTCATTTCTGCTGCACTCCATCATATGCACACACACATATACACTTCCTGTAGTTGTTTTAGTTCGACCTCAACCTCCTCCCGTGTGCTCACCACTGGCAGTGAACTGGTCCGGCCGACTTCCCGTCTCTCTGTCTCCTCTTCCTGTCTGCACAGGGATGAATGGACATATTCTTCACAGCCACGCAGCGCCCGCCCTCCTGCTCACCCATTACACTACTTTGTGTTTCTTTCTCCTCCATTCTCTCTGCTTCTGTCTTTCTTCAGAGGACAATAGTATGAGCTCACAGTGGTACAACTCAAAACCATTACCACCCCCCACTCCACCACCCCAACCTCCCCTTCAAACACTCTGTAGTACTGCAGTATCAGCCCCTGGAGCAACCAGACCAGGCCTCACTGCATAAACGCACCACATGCTCATACATAGAAAAACATGAACACAACCAGAGGGACGGCGAATGTTTTGCCTCGGTGTGAGCTGCCTTTTTCTGATGTTGTCTTCTGTTTCTCAGAGCTGCCAAACTGCCGAGCGCGAGTGAGTGTTTCGGCTGTCGTGTTGTGACCGCTGATTACCTGGGAAAGGTTGTGGGCTGCCACACCCGCTGCTGCTGCCAGTGAAAATTGTGTTTCAGGGATGATCTTGATGCATCACATAATCATATGATAATTAGCCTAGATACCAACACTTTATATGAGGGTTATGAATCTGGAGGTGCAATTCATGAAAGAAAACACTTGTAGTTGGAGTTGTTTTCATGTTAGAACACTTTATCATCATATCACTCATGAATTGAAATTCTAAACAGATTTTATTTTAAATATCAAATCAATTTTGAGTTTTTCAAAGTGTTTTATAAATATTTCGGATGCAAAATGTATTTTCAAACTTTTAGAAAAAAATTTTATTAATCATGTTCATAAATTTTCCCCCAAAATTAAAACGTGTGAAAAAAAATCATTGTTTCTTTTTCATTTTGATTTCATTAACCTGAGTTTTGTTGTCACAGAAAAAACCCAATCAATCAATAAGTAACAAAGAGGCAGAACTCCATCTGCTCCAACAATGACAGATAGGTTGTGTTTGTGTTTCTGCTGATGAGCATTTTCAGATCAGACCACAGTTAATGGCCAGCATTAGATGAAGGCCTTAAATTGAGTTGAGTTAATCAAGGGGAGAGCAAATGTTCATGAGCGTAAATTACGCCAGTGAGGACACCTTTCATATACACTGGGTTTTTCTTTTTATCCTTCTGCTTGTGTACATGTGCATGTGTGCCTTCACATTAATATTAACACAGATGTAGTGATGCGGGAGGACAGATCTAGGGTGGGGTTTCCAGGAGCCGGCTGTAACGCTGCCATCAACGTGGCTCCGAGTGACAGCTTGGACCCACAGCGCCACTCTGCTGTGTGCGTGTGTTTGTGGTACCCATAGCCCGGGGTGTTTTCAGGTATAATGAGTCCTTGCAGCAGTGTGCATGGCTCCTGTATATAGGCCAGCACAGGCCAGCATCCAGGGGAACCATCACTTCTGTCAGCTACCAGCACAACAGCCTGGAGCTGGTGGTGCATTTGCTGCAGAACTGACTCAAGCTACAGAAGGTAATATTGCAGAGAAACTATATTTAGCCCTTGTGTTCTTTGCCAAAAACAGAAGGATTTTCCTGTGACTGCTTGTGAAGCATTTTGCTGCATTTTCCTCCTGTTTGCATCTAGCCATGCATTTGTGCGCAGCGGCGTTTTTTGACCTTGTTTCAAGGTGACCCAGACTGGCCGTCTTCTGTCTTGGCAGCAGTCGCTGAGCATGGTGGTCATGTCAGTTCAGTGTAGTTCAGCTGTCTACATCAATCATCTCCTCCTTTTTCCTACCTTTTTAGGCTCTTAGAATAGTAAACAGAATCAGGGATGGAGGATTGGAAGTGGCAGGTTCAGAGGATAATGGCCCAATGGAGGAAACTCCACACCTTATATGTATTCCTTCAACAAAGACATATAAAGAAGCACTGAGGCATTTTATTCACATGATGCCGACTCATTTCCACTCAGACAAAGCAGACCTGCTTCCACGAGATCGAGATTGGAAAACAGAAGGTTCTGAAGAGAAAAGCTACAACTCAAAGGTGGAGGTATAAACCCATGATAACAACAGGCTTGTCAGGGGACCGATGCTGATCGCCTCTTTGTCATGGCTCTTCTGAGAACATTTTGTCCCCAGAGTCGATGTGTTTGAGAAATGGCGAAGCACGAGGATTTGGTTAAGATTGTGTGAGACGGAGCATCTCTGAAGCTGCTGCTCTTGTGGGATGTTGATGATCTTTGGTCGTCGGTGAGTCCTGGGGGAGTACGCGGGAGGAGAAATGGTGAACCAGTGACGAGGTCATGAGCTGAAAAGGCTAATTTGTTCAGTCCAGCAGAGAAGACTGTAGGCCAACATGCTGGACAAGTCATCTCGGCTTCTGATAGAAGAAGTGGCAGAACTCGCAGAGCATCATCGTTTGTTTTGTGAAAAGAGGATAACGCGAGGGGGGGATAACAGAATATCAGGGAGGTAGTCTTGACGCTGCGGCTGATGGTGTCTGTACAAAGCTGACAGGGAAAATGAAAACAATTGGATTGAATTAGCGGGCCATCACCCCGGAGCTGAATGGCTCCTGGCTGTGGTGGTCTTGCGGTGCGACTGATGAGAGAAGTGAAATGGACAAGTGGCGTGTAGACGTAGCCAGACAGCTCTTAGCACTGCAGACAGAGGAGGCAGGCGAGAGTGTGGGAGGAGGGAGAGGACAAGGAGTTATCAGTAGAGTAGAATCCCAGAGACCGATTTGTAGACCTGCGCCCATCTGCCTGGAAAATATGACTGGGGCTGTCTGGAGGTGGTGGAGGCATCACATTCCACTTCACATCCCAGTTCTTACTTGCTGGGGATGATGACCATTACAGAGGGACCAGCCTGAAAGGAAGACTTTCATTGATCTTATTTGATGGCAGTCCCTATTCACTGCTGCACCCTGCTGTTGCTCAGCAACCGTCCTTTCTCAGCTCCTGAAGGAAAGTCTGTTCAACAGCCGACACCGGCGAAGATCAGTGTGGACGAAAAGCTTCAGCTCGGCTGAGAAGAAACATAAGAAAACAGGGTGGCAAATGAGGCTTAGCACATTTGCTATTAAATTAAAGTTATCCCCATGACACTTCTGGCTCCTGTTGACTGATAAATACTTATTTTTATTGGTTCGACTCCACATGATGGATTGTCTCCCTGACACTGACGGACTGCAGCATCCTGTTTGGCCAGAAAGTGATGACAAAGGAGTAGTCGTGATGACACTTCATTCACTAAATCGAGTGTGCACCATTGCAGCCCTGCACCAGTGACCGCACATTTTTATCATCTCCACATCGTTGGTCAGGTGACACCAACAAGCCGGTAGACCGAGCATTAAGCACATCGCCTTGGGGTCCTCCATTGTTGTGAAGTGTGTGTCCCACACTGGGGACAGCTTTAAGCTTCGAGTCTCGTTGCTATGACGATCCACATGCTGAGGTGGAATATATTTCAACCGTACAGAGTCGAACCATGTAGATCAGAGTCGAGTCATGTAAAGCTGAGAAGATGTTCATGGAAAAGGGTCATTTGCTTACCATTTTAAGCAGCTTGTTGGATTACTGTCACCTGATAACTCAGCACATCCATCAGTCAAGCTGCCAATCCACTCTGGCCCTTGACTTCCTCCTCCTGTGTGATTGCACGCTCCCTCCCTGACCATGCTGCACCTGTGTCTGCTCTATGATTAGATTCACCTGTTGCTCCTACTATATATGTGGGCTTCTTTTCTTGTCTTGTTGCAAGTTCATCTGTGTTTTCATGCCTGTCACCCCAGCCTTTGTTCTGAGTCCCTATTTGTTTGTTTTTGACAACTGTTCCTGCTAGAGTTCCGTGTACCATGTACTTAATCAGCCTTTTAATCAGCAGGGAATGAGTGTAAAGGCACTGCCCCTTCACCTCCTTTTCAGCACAATGTTTACAGTAGGTCTGTGTTTATAAAAGTGGGAGGAGCCGAGTGGTCATGGACACATTTAGATCTCCCACTTCTCTTTGTGGTCATGAGAAACTGCACTCTCAGCCGTTCAACACAAAAGCAGCATCAACAGACGCTGTCAGCCGGACACAAACGGGGGTGGGAGGGGTGGCTCTCTCTGCCTGCGGGTAACACCGTTTTAGCCCCAGTGGGTGTGTGACAGTGAGTCCAGGATGGAGGCCAAAACCGTCCGCTTTTTCTACAGCCAGCGGTGTAAAGGTAGGGGAGCTGTTGCAAGGACGAGGCTGATGTTTGGGGAAGTGTGTATGAGAAAGACTTTTAGTGTTTGCACGTCGTTCCTTAACTCTGCAAAAGGATGCATGTGCAGCGTACTCAGCACTGGCAGGCGACTATGAGAGAATTGCATGAATCTGTCAGCTGTCAGCACTGATCCAGCTTATCACCTTTTTGTCTGTGTCTGTGTGTCCCAGTGCCTACTTGTGTGGATGTCTCAGTCTGTAGCTTGCAGCTGGACCAGATCCTCCAGAGGACTTTTTTGCAGCCACTGATTGAATATGGTTACTGAGTGTGTCTGTACTGAGTGCTTTCTATTAATTTAAGGCCAGACTGGAGAGTGGGGGGTGGACTGGGGGAAGGAGGCAGGAGGGGAATGAAAACTGATAAGCTGGGATAAATGACCACCTCTGGAGATCTTTGTGTGGAAGACGATATCTGATTGCGCACAAGCACACATTCGCACACGCAGGCCTGTGTCTTGTTTCATCGGAGAACATACGAGCCCAACGGTCTGAGCTTTGGGAGGCGGGAGGGAGAGGTGGACTGTGGCCAAGACTGCAGGCCCCCGCCAGGTGTGTGACTGGTTCATCATCTATAACCAGCAATAAAGCTTTAGCTCTTAGCAACAACATTGCTGTGACACGGGCCCTAATGATAGTGCTGCACTGGTAACAGTGATGTATGCAGCACATTTGCTGGGTCTATAGATAATTGCTGTTGGTTAACATTTTCAGAGAATAACAGACCATTTTTTGCAACCATTCTGCGCAGCTTGTGTGTATTTTCACAAACTAAACCTAACAAAAACATGCAGAAGAACTCATCTGAAACTCACTGTTTGTCTTCCCTCCACCCTGGCAGAAATCCGTGCCCAGCTGGTGGAGCAGCTCAAGTGTCTGGACCAGCAGTGTGAGCTGAGGGTGCAGCTGTTCCAGGACCTGCAGGACTTCTTCAGAAAGAAGGCTGAGATTGAGATGGACTACAGCCGCAACCTGGAGAAGCTGGCCGAGAGGTTCCTCACAAAGACCCGCAGCACCAAGGACCACCTGCTCAAGTATGTCTCATACTGCAGAGTATCACTTACCACAGGGCTGTATTTTCATTGTTATCACAGTGTCTGACCAATCAGATGAAATTCATTTTACTTTATATCACCAGTTTTCAATGACTGTTGAGGAAGAAGTGATGCAGTTGATGAAGACTTTATAGTGGTGAAATAACTGTCAGTTTGTACACCACTGAGCAGTTTTACTCACCATGTGGCCCATTGTGAAATATATGTTCCCTTTCAAACTGCCCTGATAAAACCAAAGTCACTGAATTCCTCTGTGAAGTCTTTTCTGTTGACCTGCAAAGTGTTTCTGAGTCTGGTGACTTCCTTTCTGAGAAAAGGGAAGTGGAGGCGCACATTGAGACGAAATGGGAGGAAGGTCATATGTGAGTGTTTCAGTCTGTGAAACCCGAAGTTGCGTCAGTCATGGATTGTCACTTTGATCCAGGAGGATAGCAAGTGATTTATCACTTGTGCATTTCATGAGGGAGTTGTCTGCCGTGTGTGAGTGTGAGACAGAGAGAGACGGAGAGAGACAGATAGACCGCCATTATTGATACAAAAGATGCTGATTCAGTCTTGAGCTCACCAGCTTTAGCAGCATGATGCACTCCTGTCACATTTAACTGGGACTTTTTTCTCCCCACAGGGAGAGCTTCTCTGAACTGCTAACTAATCATAAAACAAACACACACACACACACACACACACACACACACACACACACACATTCAGTTGCGCTGGGACTTGGAAACTGAGCTAGATCCATTATCACCGGGGATGTTGCATGTGTCTTCAGGAATTGCTTACTCATCAGAATTATGGCGTTTTTTCTCCTATAGTTTTTCCTTTCACCCTTCTATATGAGCAGCTGGTAGGATGCATTTCCATTGACAGATCTCTTTGTTGGCAATCAATGAGAACAGGTGAAGGCCGGCACCGCAAACTCAACATGGAGAAACCTGAAAGTTGGTGTGATTTTGCACTTTGTGATTTAACCATCAATGTTTACCTCAAAGCGTTAATACGAGAGGAAGTTTTGTATCATGTCTTTTACACTCGTGACTCAAGTTACTACCAACCACAAGTGATGGAATACGTATGAAAATCAAAATCAGTCACAATGAGAGAAACAAAAGATTCATGGATGTTTTTACAAAACTGGATCTTTCAAAGAAACTGTGTTGAGACACTCTTGTCTCTTTGAAATTCAGATGACTTTAGACTCCTCTCCAGCCACCTTCCATTTTCTCCACTACTGCTTTTTGCACCATGCAGAAGCCACAAGGCTCACACATTTCCCCACAAGGCTTAATCCCCCCCCCCACACACACACACACACACAGAGTGGCATACACTGAAAGAATGGATAGGTCCTGTAAACGAAACCCAACTGCCAGGACCTGCATAAGAACCCTCTGGCTGTGATCAATACTGAGTCTGTGGCCTCTCCCCATGAGCAATGGGGCATCTCAAGGAAATTGTAGGTTAAGTGTTCAAGCTGTTGTGCTGAAATAAAAAAAAAGATTTTAATACCAAGTGTAACCCACTTCAGGGTATGTACACGTCTCATTTGCCTAGGTTCGTGTGAGTTGGAGCAAGAGTAATACACAGGTA
>JASSRZ010000072.1:7222007-7243516 GCA_032164315.1 Malacoctenus gilli | reverse complement strand
GTGTGTGTGTGTGTGTGTGTGTGTGTGTGTGTGTGTGTGTGTGTGTGTGTGTGTGTGTGTGTGTGTGTGTGTCTGAGTGGTGAAATAGAATCAGCACGTGTTCTCAGTCGTGCTTCTGCTCCTCGTCACTTGACCCAGTAAAACTGCTGTGTAACACACTCTGTCAGTGTGTGTGCATGCCTCTCTGTGTCTATGTGCATCTGTTGCCTGTCTGATGTTTTCGCTGTTTGTGTTTTTAGTTTCTCAATTGTTGAGTAGAAAGCTAGGAAAGCGTGTCAGACTTGGATAAATAAAACAACATTTGTCTTACTGGGTGGAGGTTACTAAAAGGTTACCAAGTCGAACACACGGACAGGTCTGGAGGGAGGTTTGATACCGACTGCTACGTAGTGACATTTAAGGCAGCCATACGACCTCTCCTGTCTCCCCTCATCAGACTGAGAGCGTCAACACTTGCTCATGTCAGCCTGAGGTTGTGTGTGTGTTTTGCATGGTATGTACAGAAATGCAATGTGTGAATCTTATGTAACAGTTGAAGATACTTGACACCTCGAGGCTGATCTGCATCTTTACCATACCACAGTTAAGTTAACACAACAAGGTGCAGACCACCATCTGTAACCTGTCGTGGTTTTCATTTCGTGAGCTTTCTGCTGGAGGTGAAGCTCTGTGATTGCAATGACCTTGTATTTGGGAAAGAGATGCTGTGTACTGTCAGACGCTTTGTTTTACATGTAGTGCCTAATGCAGGACAGCTGAGTAAGAATATGAGCAATACTGTGCATAATCTGAATAGAAATGTAGGTTATTCATAAAAACTAAATTCAACTAAAGTTGAGTGTTTGGTATGGATGCAAGACTTTTCTGACATCTGTAATGTAGTGTGTCAAATTATCCGGTTGACTAACGATAACAACCACTCCACAGGAGTATGCTGTTATAGCAGGGGAGAGAAACCTCCCTTTTCATAGGAGGAAATCTCCAGCAGGTCCAGATTGCCTGGTCACTGCTTTGCCTGGCTCTGATTTGTGGGCAGTCGAGATAGGATGGAGACCGGGAGCAATGGCAGATACGTTGACATCAGAGAGCGAGTTAATGAGGGCAGGAAGAACCAATCACAAACTTCCTGCTCCTTCAGAGATCCTGTAGAAGGTTAAAGCGAGAATACAGAGGGAGAGAGAGAGCGAGGAGGGTGAAGACATGCAATGGCTACGTGCTGTCATTCCGGAAAAGACCCTCTCATCAGCCCAGAGATGCTTTGATGACAAGATAAAGATGGTTACCTCAAGCAACTTTGTTTTATTTGTAGTTTTTGCAGCGACTCGTCTCTTTCAGGGATCCAAAACCATGGCAACAATTTTGAAACTGAGCCTTGAGCTTGAATTTTTTTAGTGATCATTACCAAATAAATATCATGTCCTCTGTGATGAGGAGACAAATAAAGCAAGAGACTGTAAAAACAGCTGCATCAGTTCTAAGTGTGCAGCCTATCAATACAAACATACAGTTCATCAAGAGGATTTGAGCAACTTGTTTCCCCTCTGACACAGTTTCAGTTTAAAAAAATGCTGCTTTTTATGGCTTTCTTAGCAGTTGAGCAGTGGCTGTCTTGAAGTAAAAGAAGCAAACTTGTGTCTCCTAGGTTGCTGGTTTGAGTCCCCACACCTTTATTAGACTGAAGTGGGGGGAACTCAAAGCCCACCCTTGTCGCCAGCACTCTACAACCCGACCAACTGCTTCAGTGCACGACAACAACCCACCACTGTACTGAGTGTGCTGTTAGCGGAGAGAGCACAATAAGAAAGTCAATCAAAGGCATTCGAAAACTTGGTTTGTTCAGCCGCTTGTTGCCCCTGAAAGAGTTTCTTGGTTTGTCCTTCGGTTTCACCTCCTTCTGCTCCTGTGTCCATTCGGTCATTAGCTTGTCTGTGACTCGGTCCACTCTGATTTCTGCAATACTTGCAGGAACAAAAACTGCCTTATTGCCCTGCTCTATTGTCCTGTGATCACTCTCACTGGTATGCAAGAAGGAAGGGAGGGAGGGAGGGGGGAGGGCAGGGCAGGGCAGGACACTGCCTTCGATACATTTAGAACCTCGTATACAAACGCAGGAATTCCTGCGAAGTTCTTTTCTTTTCACTTTTTTGTTGCTTTGAACTGGGAGGAATTCTGCATAGAAGTCGTCTCCTCCCTGCCCTCCAGGATTCTTTGTCATAAATTGTGTAACAAGTTCAACATTCATCCAGTAGTTTATTTTAGACAGTATTTCTATTTGCACAAGTGTGAAAACCTTATTAAACTCATTGACTGAAATACGGTTGTCATTGCAGCAGGTGCGGGAAAATTGATGTGTGGTCTAATGAGACAATATTGCACTTTAATCATTTTATTGATTCATATTAGCAATAATTACTCTGAGGAGTGCCCAACTGTAATTGTGGAGGAGAGTTAAATACAGCATCAATAAGATTGGATGTCAGACAAAATCACAAAGTTCTGTTTGTACTTCTATTTACAAATTCCTTTTAGAAATGATCCATGGTTTGCAAATGTTCCAGTGGTCTTCCCCCTTTTGTGTCCAGACTGGCCCTGGACTGTGTGTTGTGGTGCTTTACTTGACCACTGTTTACTCGTTCTATTGTGGACGGCATCGATATTGAAGGGAACAGTGACATCATTACTCAACCTCAGAAAACGAGTCTTGCCCCACAGTCTCTCTCTCTCTGTCTGTGTCTCTGTCTCTGTCTCTCTCTCTCTCTCTCTCTCTCTCTCTCTCTCTCTCTCTCTCACTCTCATACAAACATACACAAACAGTCTCTCTCTCTCTCTCCTCCTGGCCTGGCAAACGAACAGCAGAAGGGGAAAAGCAGTTATTATGAGATAGAGAGGATGCATCCCACTGTACTATAAATAACCCAGGCAAACCCTGTGTTGCTAAGGCTGGCTCGGCAGCCTCTCTTTCATCATTCCTTACCCCTTAACTGGATTCTCTCGCTCCCTCCCCTTGACTCCCTCTGCTCCTCCCCTCGCCCCCCCCCTCCTCCTCTTCCTCTCCCTCCTCCTCCTCCTCTTCCTCCTCCTCCTCCTCTTCCTCCTTCTCCTCCTTTCATCGTGTCATTCCATTTTTCTCCCCTGTTCATTCTTTCTTATGAAGGGAAATGTGTTAGAGTGAGAGGGAGGCAGAGGTGTCAATGACACTGACTACAATGTGTGACGAGCTTCAATCACAACATTTCCTATTAGCATGTTTAGTGGCAGGGATGGAAGAAGAAATGTTTTCAGGTCTTATAAGCTAAAAGTAGGTAATCCTTTTCTATTAGGACGCTAAAAGATGGAGGACAGGCAGGCGGGAGGGAGGGAGGCGTGGTGGGTAATGATCAATAGACTCCAAATGTAGGACCTAGCTTATATTCAAACCCACTGTGGCTGTGTGAGAAGTTGGCCACATTAAAAGGTGCACAGCTGAAGGGTGTCCCCTGAATCCCACACTTGAACAATTTCCAAATGCAGTTTGATTCCTTCTGGACAGGTTGTAGCGGCACCACCTGCTGGCTACATTGGAGCACTCTGCTGCTGCCAGGACTTCAGTGCATATTGCTCTTCTTTTTCTCCTCTCCACAGCAGAATGAGACAAAGGAGGAAGAGGAGGGAGGCAGGAATGAGCTGTCAGAGGAAGAAGTGTGCACCAGGATAGAGGAGTACAACGCCCAAGTGTCTGAGAATGGGATGAAGCGCGTGAGTCTGAATGTGGAATGTTTAACTGATGGGAAGTGGACTTTGATTCTGCTTCCTCTCTATCTAAATGGATGCAGTGGAACCAGGAAACAGTGCTGAGGTGTGATGTAGAGCAGTGGCTCCAAAACAGTGGTCCAGGACCACCTCATGAGAGCCCCAGACATCACAGGGAGGTTTACAGCAGCGAGAGCCATAAATACGTGTGACAATATGACCATGATGACACTGGAAGAGTCACCAGTACTAAGTGTGAGTGTGTCAATTGGGCCACATCTTTCCTTTATTGGTCAGTGTTACTTTCTTTATTTTTAAATCTGATAGGACACGCTGATGTGATTATCAGTATTTACACTCAATATAGAGCAGATGCTGAGCCTAATTTGCAGCACAGACTGAAAGCAAGAAAAACTCCTCTCCTGGCACCGTCCACAGGAAATCTGCCAGTTACCTGGCAACTTCACAAGAATACTACAAAGCGAGGGAGAGTAAAGCACGTACTGTACATGTTCGATGTTACTTTTTGCACTGATTACGCAAACAGGAGTGTTAATTAGGGAGCCTTCACTGTTGTGGCATTTGGATTTTGCTACCTTTGGAATGACTTGAAGCTCCAGCATCACAGTTCCACCATACAGACACAACAGGGATGCTAATTTCCCCTCCTGGTTTGAAATAAAAGCGCTGACAAAATCAAATAAACAGAAAAGGTTCCTACCTTTATTGATTGTTCAAAGAAGATGAGTTTTTTTCAACCCCCAAATTCCACAAGTGACTCATTCTGACCCCTCTTCTGTCTCCTCCTGCTAACTGACCTGCTGCAGGCTTCAGATGGGTCCTACACAGGGTTCATCAAGGTCCACCTAAGGCTCAGTCGACCAGTCACAGTCCCTGCAGTCGAGGGGCCGATCTCGGACATGGCGTCCAGAGAAACGGACGGTGGCGTCCAAGAGGACAAGGAGATGCTGGACTGCTGGCAGACCGAGAAGAGGACATCCTTTTATCTACCATGCGACTGTGTGAAGCAGCTCCACATCAGCTCTTTGACGACCACCAGAGAGGTCATCCAGGGCCTGCTGAAGAAGTTCATGGTGCTGGACAACCCTCGCAAGTTTGCGCTGTACAGGCAGATGCACCGCGACGGGCAGGGTGAGCGGAAAGAAGGCACCCGGTTTTCAGTCGATGTATCCTGCAGAAAACTCAAAGTAAGAAGTGAAAATGAAATGCTTGTTTTCCCCTCTGCAGACTTGTTTCAGAAGCTTCCTCTGTGTGAGCGTCCTCTTCTCCTGAGGTTGATTGCAGGTCCTGATGCAGAGAAACTCAGTTTTGTCCTGAAAGAAAATGAGACCGGAGAGGTGGAGGTGAGAAGGCAAAGGAACATACACACTCAGACACTTTCATTGTTGATCTGCCTGCAGTTTGTGCCCTCTATCGTTTACATTTAGTGTGTTTATATTGGCTCCTTTTGTGAAGTTAGGAATGTTTTAGATTCCCAACAGTCAATGCAGTTTTGTATTTTTTCAGTAGGTGAGCCTAAAAGTAATATAATACCTTAAACTGTTGTCTTTCTAATTACATTAGGAAAAGAAGATTGAGCCCCATATCTGAACTTATTTGGATCAAAAAGAGGCCAATAACTGCTTGGTTATTCTTGAGACTTAATCATAATTACAAGAACAAAGCTATTTTTTTCAATTGCTGAAAAACTGCCACAAATGCTTGACATCATACTTGTACTTTTATTTGAAGGTGTATTTTTTCTCCAAAATGTTTGGACCTTACCAAAGAATTGTTATGATTCATCATGACCTGATACGAAGAAAATTTTTGTAATGTAAAACTCATTTGTACTGTGAACCCTCTGAGAGCTTCGATACTCTCAATTTGGCACTCCTACGAACTGAATAACAATTAACTTCAATACAGTTTTGTTTAGAACACACTGACGAATAGAAACATTTATTTGTGGCATCTGAAATTATTCCAGCGTAAAAATCAAATAAATATATACCCATGCACTTTGAAAAAGAGGAAACAAGAAATGAAAACGCTTCAGGGTTATTTCGTGCACTGTCAACACTGACAGACGGTGACTGATTGCTAATAAGCAAAGGGAGCCATGCACTGACGACTGCTTCCTCCATCTCCCCCTCCTCCCCCTCCTGCAGTGGCATGCATTCTCGGTCCCGGAGCTCCAGAACTTCCTGGTAATCCTGGAGAAAGAGGAGGCGGAGCGTGTGCGGGCAGTGGCGCATAAATATGCTGTGTACCGACAGAAACTGCAGCAGGCCCTGCAACAGCACGACCCCTCACCTGTTACCTTATAACTTCAACCCAGGGACAGACTGACCTTTCGAACGCTGACAACCCAAGAAACCGCCTTCCCTCCCCCGACTCCCTCTTATCTCTTCAGAGAACAGAGCACAAGCTGAACTTGTCTCCGCGCTCCACATGCACACACAGTTGCATATCCTTTCTCAGGACGCATATCTCCCACCCACCCAGCCAGCCCCCACCCCCCATCCCCACCACCACCCATACATCTGCTCCCTGCAGGAACGATCGGGAGTTAAAAGTGATGTGAAGAGCCACAAGCTGCGCATGTGTGTTTCCCTCGCAGACTTTAGACGAGTTGTGTTTTCATTGCCAAGGACATGCATAGGAAGGTCTGGGCTGCTCACTCCGACCTGAGGTCGATCCTGGGACTGATCTGAATTACTGGAGTGGTGTTTTTAATGATTCCTCTCTTTCTGCTACTGCTGCTGCTACTGCAAGTGTTACTTATGCATGAGTCTCTCAGCTCATCTCCCCTGCACACAGAACTCGGATAAAAACAGAGGCATGATTGCTCGTTTGTTTTGGGGATTTTTTTCTCTCTCTGCATCTCATCGGGATGGAAGGACAATCACACTGTGTTTTTTTTTCTCTTTTGTTTCCTCAATGTGTCACTGTTCACCAAATGTATTGTCGTTATTTGCTATAATATGGCATTGTGGGTCACTGGGAAAGGACAGAGGTTCGGGCTCCTTGTGGGGAAAAATACACATGATCGCCGAAAAAATCCTACAGGGAGAATTCAACTGAATTGATGCACTTTGTATTAAAATTACTTTAGCACTGTTCGACCAAAACTAACCAAACTTCCTGATCTGAAGTGACATATTTTGTCAGCTGTGAAAAAAACAGTCGTCAGAAAAGATGCGTCAGGGTGAAGTTCATCAATTGTAATGACTTTCCGATGTGAAGGTCATCAGCTCCTCTCGTGTTGTCTTCTATGTTTGACAGCAAAGTTTGTCATTTATCTGCAGGTTCTCATCATGTTTCACTGTTTCCTTGAGGAACTTTCAGGAGTCCCACCTCCCCGAAAAAACCCGTTGGAGGTTGTTTTAAAGCCTGGGTTTGTGCTCTTCAGGGAGCACGAGTGGGGGAACAGGGACTGTTGTTTGTCTTCAGCTTCTCAAGTAAGAATGAGTGGGGCCATCAGGAAGTGAGACCCTGATTATTGTCTCAGGGAGCACAAGCTTGTGGGTCCCGAGGCTACAAAGATCACCCACCTCACCCCACTCCCTCACCTCACGCCACCTTCATTTGGCTCACGCCCCTGTTCTTTATTTGCCGCTCGAAAAACACTTGAAGAAACAAAGATGCTGTCAGATCGCTCTGTTAACACCAAGGTCATCAGTCACACTGATTACTGCAGTGTGACAGTCACACTGATTAATGCACATGGGTTACTGCGTTTGTTTTTTTTGTACCTGAACGTAGGAGGACGTTTACATCAAAGCTCAGAGGGACAGACGTACTGAGAGGATTCCAAAGGGAATAGAGATGTTTGAGGGTTCGGCTTGAAGGTGGTGTGAGTAAAATAGAAATTAAACCAGCCTCCGTTATGCACATGAAGCTGCAGGTTGGCCCACACGTGTGGGGCTGGGCGTGCATCCATGTTTCCTTTAGGTCTGTCTCCCCATCTTCCCCCGTGCGTGTGTGTGCATTAAGGCAGTGAGGATAATGTGAATAGCGTTTTGAAATTAGTGTCTGTGTCTGTAGCACTCCCTCATTGGGCCTCAAGTATTAGCTATTGAGATGTAATATAATTAGCCAAAGTATCTTAGAGCCGCAGGAAGAAAACAACAACACAATGTTTTTTTTGTGTAGGATTTCATTATTCAAAAATCAAAATTCTATAAGGAAAGATAAAGATGAAGTATTTCAGAGTCTACACATAGAGTACTCAGAGTAAAAACAATATTTCCCAAAAATTTGTCTTAACATCAGGTATAATTCAAATTAATTTCCTTTTTTTGCCCAACACGAAAACGTTACTGATAAAATTTCAGCTTTTATTTTGAGACATTTTTGTAAATCTTTTTTTTCCTTTGTGTGGCAGAATTTTGGTAAAAAAGAATCTCGGCGGTTTCTGATACCTTAAATTATTTCTTGACATGAATCATCTTGATGGAAAGCGTCAAATATCCACGTCAAACATTCTCCACTTACTGCATCTCAGTGCGGATAACTGAGGCCCACCCATAAGAAACCCCCCTCTGCTATGAGACCCAATCGCCACCACCTATAGCCCGAACTGTTCCCAATGGCAGTGCCTTTCATTTCACGTACCCCTGTGTAACTAAGTAAGGTGTGTTTCAAGACACAGGTGCCTGAGTGTTCGTGTCGGTGCTTTCTCATGTGTGCACATCTTCCAGGGTGGTGTTGAATGTGTTACATTTCTTTTTTGTCCCCCACCCTCCAAACATCTGTATCTTTTTCTTTAATCAACTCGTCCACTGTGGGAGTGCGTCTGTGTGCGTATGTGTGTTATTTATTTCATGGTTCATACCACCCACCTGATGTTCTGTCTAGGATGTTGAGATTTAATGCTTTTATTTTGCAATTATTTTGTTTTATTTGAAAAAGTGTGTATAGATATATATCAGTAGAACTGTACAGAATATCTCAATGAAATAAAAAAGCAATTGCCTTGTTGAAATATTTTTCAATTCTTTTGTGTTTTCCTTGGACTCCAGGCTGCATGAAGTTTTATATCTGTGCCTAATGAGAGTCAGCATGAATGAGGATTTAAGGTGAGCGCCTTTTTAAGCATAAAATCTAAAACAGTTGACTTCATGTACTTTTTTTTGGAGAAAATGTGCTGGCCAGATGTGATTCCAGTAATTAGAGGCCTGTTTGTATTGCCCTCAAATCACCAGCAGGTGGCGGGACCACATCTAACACACAATTGCACTGCACAAGAATAATAATCTCCGTGTGGATGCATGTTTGTGCTGTTTTGCCTTTGAGGTTCCTCAGATGCTTCACAGTTCAGCTTTTGGAAGGTTTTGCAGAGTTTCTCAGCTCTACAGCTCTTGTCCTGATTGGGCTGTTTCCCCAGTGACTTTTGTAGCCAAGGGTCAAAGAAAACACAGATTTGCAGCCAATAAAACTACAGGTGTCAGTGTCCGTCCAGGACCAAATACTGGTTAGACTCCCACACAAGGACCTATAGGTAGCTTTGCACCTGTCCCCTTCTCATGCTGTGGTTGTAAATTCACTGGCTGCGATTAAAGTGTTCCTTGGTCCCCACACTTACACCTTGAACTATTCTGAAAGGGAAGTGCAGTAAGCACCCTGCTCGCTCTAAACCCCCCCCCCCCACCATCTAAGAATAATCAGCTGGGCCAAGCTGGCCTTTAGGGCTGGCTGCAGCCCAGAGGGCTGCTTGAAACTGTGTCAGTATGTGTATTTATGGCAGTAAATATAGACAGACCCCTCTTCTCACCTCTGAGAAAGAGCTAAGATTAGCATCACCCTCTGACCAGCATGTATCACTGGCTGAATTTAGCCTGACCCCCCTCTCATGCCTGCCAGGTCTGACTCCGTCTGTCCTCTGCCCTGCCTCTAACTATATCCAGCCCTGTATGGATATCCATACCCTCTCTAGTTTCAATCCACAGTTTTCCTCATAGGGTATGTAGAGGGAATGGTCAGCAGCTCCGCGTGGGTCCGAGGAGAGGTCAAGGGTGACATTAATGACATTTGTTTTTATCAGTGGATCTGATTGTTGAACAAGCCAAACTGTGGTGAAAAGGCGGTAATCTTTAAAACCAGCCTTCATGTTGTTGGATACTCACACACTTGCATTTACAGTTGTTTAATTTCTATCTACCTGACAAACTCACAAACTTCAACCACATTTAAAACCATACATGCCCGAATGTGGTCTTCTTGCAAAATGGCAAAGCACGAGCCATTTGTGTGCGTGAGAGACCTGTGACCTGCCAAAATTGTCTCCTGCCTTTGCCCCTCCCCTCACCACCACCTCGATTCCCACAAGTCTCTATACAGCTATATACACCTTTGCTTGTCAATGCCTTTACACCTGACTCTCCTGTAGTTGGGCCTATCTTCAATCTGTGTCTTTCTGCACAGCTTTATGGCTGTCAAGGTAAAAGTTGACAATGCTCTGCTCCCCATCAGTCTACAACATGTATTATGTCAC
This sequence comes from Malacoctenus gilli, assembly GCA_032164315.1. Taxonomy (NCBI): domain Eukaryota; kingdom Metazoa; phylum Chordata; class Actinopteri; order Blenniiformes; family Labrisomidae; genus Malacoctenus; species Malacoctenus gilli. Next base: position 7,233,288 of record JASSRZ010000072.1, on the reverse strand, counting down.
GGTTTGTTGTCTCTTGTTTATTACAACATCTTTCTTGGCCTTCAGATTATAGTTTGTGCTCTCTCCTGTTGCTTTGTGTCTTGTCTTTTGTCCTTTCATTTTTCTCTCTCACCAGGCCCAAACACCAACCAGTCCCAGCAGGCAGCTTCCACTCCCGAGTCTGATGGACACTTAAATCCAGTTGAACGACAGTCCAATCGGTTCTTCGGACTTACATATACACATAATATGTTGTTTCCCCCTATGTGCTGTGAGATGATTACCTTCCACATAAAAAGCATGAAATTAGGGAGCATTAGAGTTGCTGGGTAATGTTTGAAGAGTTCAGTTGGAGGTACCAAACTGAAAAGAACTTATGGAATTTGCCAGTGTTTTGGATCTGTATGTTTTCATTAGTAAAACCTTGTGTTTTGTTTTTTTTTTTAGTTATGAAAGGGGGGCTTGCGTTATGATGGCATTTTGCTCAGTCACTTTTTCCTCTGTGTGGCTCACACAGGACAGGATGAGACTTGGACAGCACATCCTGAACACATTAGAGCAGGCTCCCCTGCAGAGCTGCAGGCCGACGCTGCGGGGCGCCCTTCTGCTGGCGGTCTGGCCGCTCTCTCTAAGCCCCGCCCCGCTCACCCTCCCAGCCTGCTGCCAATCTGCTCGCCAAAGACGCCCTTAGCAACAACACACAGCCGCGTCGACTAAGGTGCTGGCAGAGCTCAGGAGAGGGACCCGACAGTGCAGATTCACCTGCGCTGGCTCCAAGAGACGCTTTCGTGCGAAGAGGGATTCTCCGGCGGCCTCTGCGCCCAAACATGGGGCTTGTACACAGCTAGCCTGCTTTGTGGCTAGTCGTCCCACCCGAAGGCGAGCGAAGCAGCCCCCTCAACACTGTCCCGAAAGAGGACAAATCCTGGGGGCTCGACGAAGTGGTAGCATTACTGCTCGCAAACTGCCAAGCCAGCTCACCAGGAAAAAGCACGGGAATGGTGCTCTGGACCGACGCATTGTACCGTCAGAGAGAGGCGACGGGCACCGGGGTCACAGCATCACGCCGTAATATTGGGACTCAAACTATTTTTAACAGAGGGAGCGGCTCCCGGCCGGACGGCTGGTTTTGTGGCTGTGCGAGCTAGCTGACTGGCTAGCTAGCAAGAAGGGAGACGACCCCCACCGAAGGTTGAGGTTTTTTGTTTGTTTTTTTTACTGAACGCTGCCAGGACCAGCGTGACAACCGCTCAATAACATTGCGACACTATCAATTTGGTCTTCTAAAGAAAATCAAACAGTGATGATAAAATACTGTCAGAGCGAAAACGAGTGAGATTGTAGTAGAATAGAGACGTCAACTTGACGGGACTTGGACTGCTGCACTCAAAAGCAAAACAGTGTCAGTGGAAGAGTTTCTCATGTGTTTTGTCTCAGTTTGCTAGTAAGAACTTTTACTTTTTCCGCCTTTGGCTTTTTCCTCGCTTCGGATGCTGGCATCACTTTTTAATCGCAATTATGATGATAATAAGCAGAAAACCTGAGGCCCCAATAGCAACAGGTAACCACAACAAAGTGTTACACTCTTTTGTCAGTACTTTGTGTTTCCTTAATGTGTTCGCATTTGTTTTGACAGCTTTTGTTGGACATCGAGCAAATTTACAGGGCTCACAACATACGAGATAAACAAAGGAGGGCAGAAAGCAGCCCCTAGCCTCTCGTGGCACCAGTTATGGCTTCAAACATCCGCAATTTCACACGGAACCTGTGCCAAAAACGTGTCTTTCCTCGGTATCTTTCTTGGCTCTGTTTGTGTCAGATCGTGGTGTAAACCTGTGCCCACGTAGCTGTTATCAAAGTCGGTGTCTGTGTGTTCATCGCCTTTCACGAGATGTAAGTTGTAAACATGTTTTCTTTCGATTCCGTATCAGACCCGCGGTCTGTTTTTTGACAACCGTCCAAAGATCGCTACGGTGTTTCTGGTTCTTTTCTTGTAAGCATTCATTGACTTATAAAATCTAATCCAGATGTGATCACTCTGCATGATACTGCTCTATTAAAAAAAAACCCACACAGTTGGGTTTCGTACCACGTTGGGAATCGTTGCTTTAATTGTTCAAACGCGTTCGAAAGTGATTTGTCTCTTGGACTTTTCAGAATGTATTTTTCAGGCATTTTTTAAATAACGTGTATCCTAGAAAATGTCAAGGGAAAAGAAATGGGACATTCCTTTCAAATTTTCTGTCAGGCTGTGATTCACTATGGGTGTCCTGTCTGTAAAGAGACACTCTGTCCAAAAAAACCAGGAAGAGGAGGACAGAAAAGCTGTGACATTGCCCCACCACGGTCCCGCTCACACTTTTATGACACATGATCTGCTGTATGGCTATTTGCTTGAACCTTGTTCTCTCCTCATTGTTGAGTGGAGTAAGACGGAGAGAAGGAGAGAAGGGGGGGGTCAAAGAAAGCTGAGCACCCAGCTGGACAAGGACGTCCAAATGTTTGGTTACATTGAAATTTGGGCTCTGTTCAAAGTTTTCCTCCCCTTGAGAAGGTTTGCTGGGACAACAAAGTAAGTCCGATTCTGTACAGAAAGTGCCGAGCCCCCACTGAGTGATTAGGAGTTTGCAAAAGGCTAATGGGGTCTGTGCTGGTGCCTAATGTTGTGTGTTTGGAGCCCTAATGCTGCTGTTTGCTGTGCTCTGCAGGTTTAATGCGTCTGTATCCAAGCAGCAGGTCTAATCTGTCCCGGAGCTGGTCTGTTTAGGAGTTAGCATTGGGGACATGGGCTCTGACGCACCTGCAAACTGGTTGCAACACTCTCAGGGACTGTCCCAGACAACACCAGACATGCCACCTGGTTTTGTTAATGAGCTAATGCAATACAATAGGTCCCTAAAATGCTTACACTGACAAGCTAACCAGCCTAGTTTCTAACTGTTACAGATTATACACTCAGCCTTATTCATTTGAAGTTGCAACTTCTCTTAGTGATTAGTTTGTTGTGGGAACGAACTGCCAACCAATGGGGAGGGGTTTCTCATTTTAGTAACTGTGTTCCGCCGACTATCCAAAATGCTTCTTTCATCCTTCTACTCATGTTTGCATCATCTCTCAGTAGGTGTCTGGTGTGATGCCACAGAGGTGAGCATGAAACACAGCACAATTGAATGACAAGCGCTCGCATCCGTCCATACAAGATCTAGTTCAGAGCACACCTGGTGTGCTCCCGACTTGACGTGGCCTAAATGAGCAGATGGACAGACGGAAAGATGCTGTCGTCACAGAGGCATCTGTTACCCCCATTAGGCCAATAATACCACTTGCAGCGCTAGCGATCTGGGACCCTAAGCCCTATCTAAGCTCGTCAGGTTGGAGTCCTGGCCTTGGATGCAACCCATTGAGTACAATAGATACAATTGTGTGTCTGCAACCTTGTCACGGTAAACGTTGTGCCAAGGCGTTGTGGCTGGCGATATTCTTCTGTGATGGTGAACAGAGAACAGTATGAGGCATGCTCTCTTAGGTTCACCCGGGGGATTTGTCAGGCTTACCATTTGTGTTAGTCTCAAGGTAGTCATTGGAATTGCTCGTATGATTGATGAGATAATAATTGTTAGCTTGCTTTAGACAAACATTCAATTGTGTTTTTCAGCGGGGCACATTGAATTGTGTTCTGTAGAGATTGTTATCAAACAATACCCTCCAAATTGAGCCCTGGCTGTGTTGCAGATTTGATGGGCTGATGTGATCACACTGATTTATTTGTCCATTCCCCCCTCCCAGCACGCCATGCTGATGGTCTCTACGACTCGTACATGAGGACAGACCACATCCTGAAAGACGACGCCGATACGAACAGTCCATCTGGGCTGCCCCCGATGCCCAAACACACAGTAAGTATCCTCGCAAACACACGCACACACACGCGCACAAAGCTAGTTAAGCCCCGTTTCCTGTGCTGAAGCAGGCTCTGTCTCCAGACATCCTGTTCCTCAGAGAGATATTCCCTGCTCAGCCCCGGTCCTATCCAGCATTCTTGCACATGCTCTTAGAAGAACAGGGTGGGTAGCTTCTCCCTCGCCTTATCTCCAACATGGAAATTTAGTCATACTTTATATCCATCAGTGAGGATAACGGGATCATCTAAGCACTGGTGATCAGCAGCCTGGGGACAAATCACCATTCTTGTTGCATCAGTGTGCCGAAGCAAAGAGGCCATTTGTGTCTTAAGTTAAGTAAATACAAGGCCCAAACAGTGGACCCTAATTGCGTGAACATTCGTTACTCAGCTGTAACAAAAACAAAACAACTTCATCGCGAGCAGGTGACAGAATGCAAATGACACTTTCATGTCGTACTCTCTAGTCTTGATACAAAACTCTATCTGCCTTGACAAAGATTTGAGTCAGCAAGCAACCACAAACCATGTTTATGCATGAAGCCCACCATAGTTATTCAGGAAGAGATGGATTACTCCATGCAGATCATCCACGTAATTACGCACACACGCGATCAACAGAGTATTTCAAGAGTATAACCCACTCATGCAGAGAATAAATTTACTGCTTAGATTTTCTTTTTCTCCAACTAAAGATTTGCTTAACTTAAATGAGGACTGACAATAAAAGTGGAGGAAGACAAAGCTGTTGTTGACCCAACAGCAGCTGCCTTTGACAGTCATAGCTACAGAGCTTCAATAGTGGGACTGTGATGAAGCTTCTTTTGTATTCACCTAAACGCTGTGACTTACTATAACATTTTCAAAATAAAAACCATTGTTTCAAAATAAAGTAATGAAGCCCCTCAAATTAGATTGGAGCGTTTCAAACACAGTCCTGCCAGTGGTTATTGTCCTATGATTCTGTCTGATAGAATAATACTCAACCAAAGATTTTGTGATTCGAGGCTATAACAGTATTATAACTGTAGCGTTATAATTGGCAACATCCACTGGAACATTGCAATACGGGGATTGGAAAAATGCAGGGGGTGAACTTCAGCATTTATCAATATATTCAAAAATGGATCAGATATTATGAGGATAGAACATGTAGTTACAGCGTGATGGTGCTCCTTTTTTACATTTTTTTCTGAGATTACCAATCTAAAGGTCCACGGTGAGTACCTTCCCTTCGCTTTTCTGGAGTTGGAGCCCCTTTGGCAAAAAAAATGCTCTCACACACGCAGAGACAATCAGATGCTGTTGTCCCACCACAGTAGAGGGGAAAGAAGCTGGTTTGATACATTGTAAAGATTTATTGGGCTTGAAAATGTGACCCACTAACAAAATCACCAATCAACATTCTCCCCCTCCTCCCTTCCTTGGAGCTGGTATAATCCTCCGTCAGTAGGCTCGCACTGAGGTTAGGCCTAGTTTTCTATTCTAGTCCTGTCCTTCTTCCTTTGTATTTTCTGTCACGCTCACAGAGGTACTGTCCTCAGCTGAATGTGACTGACAGGCACTCGCCCCAGTTCAGCATGTTCATAACTCATCGACGCCTCACGCACCATTAAAAAAATAAACCAATGCTTTTTGTGTTTTTTGCTGACAGAGGATGCTTTTTTTTTTTAAGAAATTATCTCTTTATCGACCAAATTGAGATGGGAAACATTGTGTGAGGTTAGCTCTGACTTTGGTTTTGCTGTTACTGTTACGTAAATTTCAGCTGTGTGTTTCCCTCATTTGTTTTTGTTGTGATAGCAGCCTGTGCAGCCGCAGCATGTGTTGACTTGTGCAACCCCATTTGCGCTTGAGAAGAAGGAGGAAGATATTTAGGTGTCTCCCTGACAGAAGAGAGATTAGCTCTTCTCCATCTGTTGCACCACACAGTTTTGCACTCAGACGAAACTCCACCCTCTGTAAGACCTACATTAGAGGAGATTTTTCTCTTTGGTTCCTTCTGGAGCCTTTTGACCACTTAAAATTTATGAACGAAACCCACCCTCCTCCCCATTTGCAGAGCTAGTTTGTGATACATCACAGTTTTGTGTGCCACATGCAGAAGCTTTGATTTTTGTGTCAACGTCTGTATGTGGGTGAGGGTGGTGGTTTCGATCAATGACATTCACTGTGGTTGCAGAGCAGCTTTGGGACAACAGCTGCATGGGACCCTGGGTTAGCAACAGGTTCGTTGTAATAAGTTAAGACTATACGGTTACACATATAGAAAACCCATCCTGCATTCCAGCTCTATTTTAAGATGCAAACCTACAACACAAACACACTCCCAGCTGAGTGCTCTTTCAGTGGAAGATGTCAGTGCCCACTTTAAATGTGTGTTTCCTCGTTGTGTTGTCTTTATGAGGTGACGTGGTTTCAGCCATGGATCGGCTCGGCCCTGAAGGCCAAACCTCTGAGATACAGCAAAATGAAAGGCTTGAAAGAAAACATTAGGACCAACTGGCTACTGCTTGCTCAAACCACTGGAAATTGTTGATACAAAAGGGAGACAGCCGGAAAGACCGCGTTGATATGCCTCTTCAGTCTATGTCTGTATTTGAAGGCCATGCTGAGTTAATGTCAGCATGTCTTCACAGCCACACTGCTTCTATAGTATAGGAGTATAATCTAACTTTCATGGCCATCATTTCCCCTGTGCTCCATAATCATGTGGAGGGCTGTTTCCGAGAGAGAGAGCGAGAGACAGCGAGACACAGCGAGAGAGAGACGGGGGGGGGGGGGGCGATTCCTGGGGTTGCTGAAACAAAGCTGTTTACTGGCAAGACTCTAGACCTTTCCTTAAACTCTTTTAACCTCACAGGTCCTTCCAAGCAAGTGTACAATCTGTCACTTGGAAAGTCTGTGGGCAGATATCTTCCAGCTGTTTTTTTTCTAAGTTCTTGGTTGTTTCATCAAACTAAAAACACCATTCCTTTTGGTCAGTTTATGTTTATTTCAGTTGTTGTGATGGGCTACAACAGAGTGACAGTCGGTTGTCTGTTGTAGCAGCATTAATCTTCTCAAAGTATTTGAATTTCTGCAAGATGTTCAGTGGCAAACTTTACAAATGAACTTATTTTACCTTCGAAGAGACAAAGAGTATGTCAACATTACATCTCACTGCTAAAAGCGAGTGCTAAAGCATGTAGAGCAATATGGGCTTGCACATGTTTTTGTTGGGGGTGGGACTATCATTCCTAACATTTACTGCCTGACTGGATGGAGAGCCAGTTGTGCTGGTTCACTGACTGCGAGCTACATCTCTTGCTAATTGCCATCTGTCTGTGGCTGCAGAGACTTCGGTATTTAGGCTTCAACCAAACAAACCTCAAGAAGGGTGCTTCATCTGTGGGCATGAGGGATTATGCAAGGTTTAATTCATGATCCTTGCTTGATGGTTGTCATAATGTACTTGGTCCTGTCTGAATGTGATGAAAGTGAAAATTTATGTTGGTTATATCAAAGTAGAAATAATCCGTTGGTGCGAGTTTAGCATTTTCTTCATACCTGTGTTCGATCAGGTGTTTAGTCCAATGCATTATCCTCCGTTGAACGTTTGTGATCCAAGTCGGCAAAAGTCTTTATCGGAGAGTGGACATTTCTTTGAAACGTAAACAATATGTTTTACTAAATCATATATTGTTCTTTGTTTCTCTCTCTCTCTTTTTCCTCTCCCAATTTGATTTTCTTCAATAGGTTGTGAGTAACAAGACTGTTATGCGGGATCAAGTGATGGTGCGAGGCGGCCAGCTGAAGGTCAAGTACCTTTATGAGGACTCCACCAACAACCGTAAAATCAATGCCATAACCACAGCAACCACTCAGAACAGTGGGAACACCGGTCAGACGCCCAGTAAATCTGCCTCAGTGTCCAGTGACTCCAAGGAGCACTGTGTGGACAGGTAAGACGGACACACAAGCATGAAGATGACAAAGAAATGTCTGTTGTAGAGATCTTTTGCCTGTAAACACATGGACACCCTTTCATAGTTGCTGATAACTGCTTTTTCGTCACGTGACACAGCACTGAATCCACCAAGGGCTCAAGTGAATTCTCTGGTCCTGCCAGTGCTGACAACGTGGGAAACACCGGGAAGTTGTGCGGCCCGCTGATTCCTGACCAGGCTCTGAGACTGTACCGACCTCAGCTCACCACTCTGGAGCAAACCGAGATCCACTCATACCCAGATATCTACTTCGTTGGACCCAAAGCCAAGAAGAGACCTGCAATCGCAGGTGGCAACAACAACTGTGGCTATGACGATGAGCAGGGTGGCTACATTCACGTCCCCCATGACCACCTGGCTTATCGCTATGAGTTCCTGAAGGTCAGACACATGTTTTAATATGGTTTTGATTTGAAGTTGCTTTTTTAAAAATGATAATCAAGTGTCTGTAAAACTTTTAAAGTGAATTTTCTAACTCCAAACGGTTATTTCCTCTTCAGATTATCGGTAAGGGCAGCTTCGGCCAGGTTGCGAAGGTGTACGACCACAAACTGCAGCAGCACCTGGCTCTGAAGATGGTGCGTAACGAGAAGCGCTTCCACCGGCAGGCGCAGGAGGAGATCCGCATCTTGGAGCACCTGCGCAAGCACGACCGCAACGGCACCATGAACGTCGTGCACATGCTGGAAAATTTCACCTTCCGCAACCACATCTGCATGACCTTTGAGCTGCTGAGCATGAACTTGTACGAGCTCATCAAGCGCAACAAGTTCCAGGGCTTCAGTCTTCCACTGGTCAGAAAGTTTGCACACTCCATCTTGCAGTGCCTGGAGGCCCTGAGCAGGCACAGGATCATCCACTGTGACCTCAAGCCGGAGAACATCCTACTGAAACAACAGGGCCGCAGCGGCATCAAGGTAACACACCTGAACTGTGCAGCTGGCCATGCCTTGTTGCAGGTTTTACACACTCACATACTTATTTACCCCTCCATGTCCTTTTTCTCCATCAGGTCATTGACTTTGGCTCCAGCTGTTTTGAACACCAGCGGGTGTACACCTACATCCAGTCTCGGTTCTACCGAGCCCCCGAGGTGATCCTCGGCTCACGTTATGGCCTTCCCATCGACATGTGGAGCTTCGGCTGCATTTTGGCCGAGCTGCTGACCGGCTACCCCCTGTTCCCCGGCGAAGACGAGGGCGACCAGCTGGCGTGCGTCATGGAGCTGCTGGGCATGCCCCCGCAGAAAGTCCTGGAGCAGGCCAAAAGGGCAAAGAACTTCATCAACTCCAAGGGCCACCCACGCTACTGCGGAGCCAACACCCTGCCCACGGGGGCCACTGTGCTGACAGGGTCCCGCTCCCGCCGTGGCAAGATGAGAGGCCCTCCGGGGAGCAAGGAGTGGAGTGCTGTGCTCAAAGGCTGCGAAGACCCCACCTTTACTGACTTCATAAAGAAGTGTTTGGACTGGGACCCCTCATCCCGCCTCACCCCGAGCCAGGCCCTCAGGCACCCGTGGTTGTATCGCAGGCTCCCCAAACCACTCCCTGGGACAGAGAAGAGCCCAGGAGCCACTGTGAAACGACTTCCTGAACACCACAGCACCTCCTTTCCTTCTATTCTGGCCAAGGGCGGCCCGGGTATAGGCACCACAACTGCCAACAACAAACTGCGGAGCAACATGATGGGAGATTCAGGGGAGGCCATACCTCTTCGCACAGTCCTACCTAAACTTGTCTCTTAGGAGGAGAAAGAACGAGAGTCCTCCGTTCTCCTTTCTCTCTCTCTCCACTTTCCTCTCTATGCACTCCTCAGGAGGAGGCACAGTAAAGGTGAAAGCGTTTTTTAAAAACTCGTTTGGTTGTTCTTATATTTGTTTTCTACTGAGAGGTGTCGACACCTCCTGGTTATTGGTTTTTAATCTTAGCCGAATGGAGAGAGTTACTACAAGAAGAAATGCTCTAAAAAGTTTTTATACAGAGGTTTTCCTTGAGTGGCTGTTGAATTTCTGCACGCAGCCAGCTGTTTGATTTAGTTGATGCTTTTTAAAAATAACTTTTTTCCCTCGTGTGAATGGACAGCTTGGAGATGATGTTTTTAACCTGTGCATGTGATCTCACATGAGTGTTTTCGTACAAAACACTCAAGCACACCTGCACTGTCACTTGCTGCATTTCATGTTTGGAGCACTTGAAGGATGTCTCGCCCCCTCCGGGTCAATGTTTTCACGAGTGAAACTTGAAAAGGGCTACACAGAGATTTCTTTGTCGGGTTCGAAACAGCAAGAAGAGTAATGTGTTCACCCACCGTTATTTGAGAGAAGAAAACCAAATCTTGTGCTCAATTTTGGCCCCTGCAAACACTTACACAATTACTGTGCACACAGAGCAATAACACCATTGTACAGGTTGAACAGGATTAACTTTAGGCTATTGTTCTCAGCAATAAACCTTCACTTCCACCCCTCCTTCTGCCCTTTCTTCTCTCCTTCTCCTCCCTCTCCTCTGCCTTCCCTGATCCCCAGTGCTTGCATGTCAGCTCAATATGTGGCATTAATATGTGCACGCTTTAGCTGTGTGGTGCTACTGCAAGAGACATCAAGAGGGCACAGGACAACCTATTTACAGCCCTCCTCCTCCTCCCTCCTACTTTCACCATGTAAGTGAAAAAATAGCAGGGGGGACAGGAGCTCCACCCGAACTGTCACAAAGGTGTCACTGTCACTCTCAGTGCTTCAGGAATGGGAAGGGACTGCTGGCTCACATAAATGAATATATATAGATAGAGAGGAGAGCTGCAAGTTTCTGAGCATCCATGGGGCGACTGCCAGGTTGTAAGCAAGTGGGAATTTGTTTGATTGTTAACTTTCCATGATTGCCTGCCATTGACGCTGGCAGTGGTCATTTTCCTGTTGTGAGGTGAGAGTTCATACGAAGGTGAGCATGTCTAAAATGAGCCAAGATCTGTTCGTCCATCTTTGTTCTGAATGCGTGTGGAGTTGACGTGGAAGAAGGGCCAGTGACGGAGTAGGACGTTCTATGGTACTGATGGAAACTATCTCTCAGGGAGACATACTCTGTACATCCCTCAATCTTGCGTTTAACCCGTCTGCGGGTCCCAGCCAATGATGAACATGCATGCACTTGTGTTCACAGAGAGCCGGAGATTGCATTTATGAGTGTGTCCGTCAAAAAGGAGGGTCTTTGCATGCTCCACAATCTGACCTAGATATTCTCTCCCCCAACTCCCCTCCCCACTGCTTCTCTCTTTCCCACGTCACATGTAGGACAGGAAACCTCTTCTACACTCGCATGATATATTGCGAATTTATGGTGCTGTCCAACACACACACACACACACACACACACACACACACACACACACACACACACACACACACACACACACACAC
>JASSRZ010000072.1:7201455-7211843 GCA_032164315.1 Malacoctenus gilli | reverse complement strand
GCACGCACGCACGCACGCACGCACGCACGCACGCACGCACGCACGCACGCACGCACGCACGCACGCACACAAACACATGTTTGTCCCTTTTTCTGTGTACTATTGTCACAACGTTCCCCAGTAAATCTTTCCACCTGTTGACATCCGAGTCTAAAATTCTCAGTGGGACTCGTGCAATCAGTCAGCTGGAGTGACGGGAATCTTACGCAGTCTTTTCTTCTGAAAAGGTATGTAAACTTTTGACCTGTGTGTAAAATAATACAAGGATGAGCCTTTTCCACTCCGAGAGGCAACATGAATAATATGACTGTGATGTCGGAAACTAAAGTCACATTTGCTCGCCTGCACATTGTGTTTCTACTAAACTCTGGCTCTGCTTCCAAAGACTTCAATTCTTGTATATGTTTTATCAATCAAGATCATCCAACACAAGAGACGGTTGCGCTTTCTTTGGTGAAGTGGTAAGTCCATTAAAAAAAAAAGATTCATTGTTGATAAGCACTTGTTAAAAGTTGTTCAAAGAAACATAAATATAAAATCACAACTTCTATATAAATATGAAGTTTAAATTAATACTGTATTCATATTTGTACTCAAAGATACACATGCACTCAATAGTGCATCAATGTACCGTTATACTTACAATTTGCCACATTTGATTGTTTGTAAAACTGAAATATTGCTCTCAAAACCATGCAGGCCATTTAAGTAGCACAAGGACAAAGGGGAGCCAGCAAGCTGGAGTCTCAAGCGGTAACACAATCCACAAAGCAACCTCATTAAAGATCACTAATTTACACATCACATGTTGTTTGAATAATCAGTGCCAAACCGCGTGTGCAAAAATGTCACTCTTTTACGAGGGGGGGGGGTCATGTCCTGGACTATTTTCTCAACCGGGAACAGTACTTTCCATGAGGGTCCGCTTGTTGCCTGGCAACTGCCCAGGGTCAAGAAACTGTCTGACATGACATGACCCCCTTCTCGAAGATACCGTTACTTGGGGACTGACCCAGTCTGGCTGGTTCCAATCAGTCAGGCTCTTTATGCTAAGCCAAAGTGGCGTAATATTTTTATTCAATCAGCGATACGGGGGCATCGCTTTGATCTCCAACGGAGAGTAAATAACCCCATGAAACAAAACAGTGCGAGACCGGCACTGGTAATGTATCCACCATGTTCTTGGACTGCATTAAATCCTGAGTTCAAGAGTTCAGGGCCTAATGTTACTAATCCTGTCAGTTGGTGAAATGTACACTGGAAATGTGAGGCAGGCGCTACAGCATTATGTATATACTGTACGGACAGACTGAAAGTCCAAAAAGATCTATTTATGTCAGTTCTGTGAAAATGGCAGAGGTTAATGTCTTACAGATAAGCAGGTGTGGGGCTGCGTGTCCATGTGGACACACTGTATGTGTGTGACAGGAGTGGGTCAGCTGTTTGGTGGAAGGCAGGACACAACCTGGGACTGGCGGGGAGCGACGCATGTTTTAGGAAGGGTCTCCAGGAATGGAAATCCACACTAGTGCGACATGCTGGTCTGTGGGTCTTACAACCAAACAAGGGCATTGGAGAAGCAAAGGGACTGTTATACCAGGCCTTTCACATGTACATACGTCTCTGTGGGTGTGTGCGTTTGTGGCCGCCAGTAGTGCCAGCTGGGCAGCTTAAAAATAGTTCAGGGTGAAGGATTGCGATGGCACGGGACTCGAGGAACACATGACTGCCTGTCCAGTTGTAATTCACAGCCGATTTCTAGCAGCTTTGTGATGACTGACGAGATGGGAGGGGATGGAGATTAAACTCACTTGTCTTCCAGGGACTAACCTCAGCTGTCTTTCTCTGATCACGGGCCGCTGGGGGGGGGGGCACACTGCCCGGGGGGGCTAGGTGCAGCGGGTGTTGTGTGTCAAGTGGGACTGTGTTACAGTTGTCATCGGGTCTCCCGCAGGAGAAGGAGTATGGAATCTGTGGCTACAGCCGTGCAGGGGCAGTGGGGCAGTAGGTTGAGTGTAGGAGGTGAAACGTGATGGGGATCAGACAGGAGGATTAAAGAGCACCGAACTGACCACTAATGCACAGAACACAGAGGAGGATAAGGAAGCAAAGGGGTGAGCAGCTGTTCATTAAAAAGGACCAGTGACCTCTGCCCCCACCACCCCCTACCCCCCAACACACACAAACAAGATGTATACACTCTTTGACATAAATGTGTGCGTATTAAAAAGCTTGTAGTGTGCAAACATACATACACAGCATCAGCTAAAGGACTGAATTAAACCAGAAGATAATCTTATGCACAAAGTGGCTCTTTCACCTCACGTAATCTCAGTTTGGATTAAAGTGGATTATTGGATTACAAGCCCCCTTCCCCTCTCCCCTGGGGGAGGAGGGTTGGAGGCGGCTGAGATAAACGAAGCAAAAACATAAAAATGAAGGCAGCATGTCTCTGAATATTCAAGCATTGATGAGATTAAGCCAAGAATTAGGATTACAAAATATGCTGTCATGCATATTGCTGCAGTCTGTACTTTGTGTGTTTGTTGTGTGTTTTTACACCAATTGTGGGTCCTCGACCACGGGAAACTTTCAAAGTGACCCCGAAGCTTGCCCTGTTATCATGTACGGATCGGAAGGTAGGGTAATATAGTTTTACTTCTTAAACTACCAGGATAAGATAACCTGCTCCTAGTTTTACAGGCCCGTGTTTGTCACAATGACACACAACATGCGTAAACACTTTTTGCCCCAGTTTGAATGAAAAAGCTGTCTCTTTAGTGTGCTGCTTCAGCCAATATGTTGCAGCAACAATTTCAGTCCCCCTCATATTTAGAAAAAAATAAGGAATTATTTTGGCGACCATTTGGTGGACCAGACGAAGGCTTGGAATGAGCTTTAGGACAGGAAAACCAATCTTCAACTCTGCTGAGGAGGTCCCTCTACAGAGATGTGAGGTCATTAAAAAGAAATACACAGAGATGTCAGCCATTCATAGTTTTTGTCATTGGATCAACTCTCAGATGGCTGCTCGGGGGCTATTCTCAGCTTTTTACCCCACTTATATCACTTACACGCTGCACTGATTCATGTTTCCATACTGCTGCAATGACTCAAAAAATGTCACAACTCAGAATTCCAGAGACCAAAAACATTTTTGTGTGATTCGTCATTTGACGATGGTGACACTGCAGATTTTGCAGGATCCTTGCAAAACTGCCACAATTTTGAATGCATGTCTTTTCCAAAACAGTCCTCAACACAAATTTCGTATTATTTCATGGTATTTTTATTTTCATGCCACACAACCAAAAGCGCAGGACTGTGATAGCCTCCAAACTGTGTTGGAATGGGGAAGGTGCAGCAAGTGCACCGGGGGAGCCGTGACACAGACCAGTGTTATGTGTTGACACACTTTCGACACAGACGGATTAAGATGGATGCTGTCATTAACAGGATTTGAAGCAGACATTAAATTACAAAGCAAACACAAACGATGGAAGTCACCTCTCCTCCTTTACTCCGGCCTGTGCGACTTGGCGTTCCTCTGCACCTTCGCCACATACCGAACCGGTGGCATGAGAGGGGTGAACGTGAGAGCGCATCTTCTCTTCAGCACTGGGTCAGTGGCCTGAATTGAATCATGCAGGGGAGAAAAAGCAGCGTGGCGTTGTTGTGTCTGCCTGGGAGTCGGCTTTGCTGCCAGAGCAGCAATAACTGCAGAGACTCGCTCTGTGCAGAGGAATTGGAGCGTCCTGCGGCCGCATGTGGCTTGATCAGCAGAATCAGACCTGCTTATCTGCTAATATGAGACAGAAACAAGAGACAGAGCGGGCTTGTAGCCTGCAAGTGGAGGGAGTGTGAACAGGTCTGTTTGGGGCTGCTTGTTAGCGGGATGGAAATGAAATTAGGGCATTCTTTACAGCTGAGTAGGGCCAAACAGGAGGTGGCCACAGAAGTAGGCTAAATAATCGTCTCCTATCATCGCACAGACGTCTTATTTACTGGCCGGCGAGAAAGAGGAAAGGAATGTTCATGTGACTAAAACGTGAATGCTGTTACATGCGCATGAAAGCTAACACTTGCTGTCCCAACAACCTCAGAGCTGTGAAAAAGAGTGAAACAACTAGGGTTTCACATTTCTAGTTTTTATTATTTTGATAATTCCTCTATTTTCTGTCAGAAATACCTCTTCTGTTTAACACCACACTGACTGGTATTTTTTGAAGCACTGGAATCGCATCTAAAACATTTCCTGGGTCAATTTTCATAGAGCAGGGCGTGAGACCACAGAGGGCTCCGGTGTCTGTGCATGGACCGACATGGTTCAGTCCCTGTTCAGCCATTGAAAAGGAGATTCCAGTGGCGGTCACATGCTTTCCTCAGTGCTGTGGAAGAGGCCATCCATTTCATGGATGACAAACCATCCACGGTTCCCCTTTGTCTGCACATGCATGTGCACATTTCTATGTCATTGTGCAGCTCTTATGTCAAAGACAACCTGAGCATATCTTTCCCAACCCTGCGAAAGGTGTTTCTGCCTGGAAAAAAAATACTTTTGTGGCGAGAGTCTGAAGGCTTTTCAGTGAAACACACAAACCTGTGAACCTGTTAGTGAGGAATAATGTGAGTGACCTACTATTGTACATAAATATAAATAAACTGTATCAATAACTTATAGCAAATTCTGCAGTGTCGTGCAAGTATGCAAACACATACAGACATGCATGCGGCCATGCACACACACAGGCATGCACACAACACAACACTACAATCCTTACGCAAACTTTGGATGAATCTTAGTTCAAATCGGAAACCTTTTTTATTTCCTAAACCTGAATGCATCATTGAGCAAGACTTTGCTTTTCGGCCCCACATTCAGATCAAGGCTGACAATGTGAGCGTGTGAACACCTCCATGTGCCCACAACAGTCATAAATACAGAGCCACGTGTGCACGAACACAACGGCCTCTCCTTCCTGTGATATATATTCAGTCCCAGAGGCCAGCTGCAGGGCTGAGATTAGTCGTGACTTTGTACACACTCTATCAGACCATCACAAGACTGTGTTTGCCTCGGAGCTGATAATGTCCATCATTCATTAGTGGGGGGTTATACAGCCCCAATAATCTGTGTTAAAGAGAGAGAGAGAGAGAGAGAGAGAGAGAGAGAGAGAGAGAGAGAGAGAGAGAGAGAGAGAGAGAGAGAGAGAGAGAAGGGGGGAAAGAGAGAGAGAGAGAGAAACAAAGAGAGACAGACAGACAGACAGACAGACAGTCAGGATGAAGGAAAGGAGGAGCTTGGTCAGCTCCTGGACCTCACAGTGGGACACTGAGGAACTGTGCACACATCTGCACAACCAAAATCAGGAACTCATCGTTGTGGCTGCTGCGATTTTTTCTTTTTATCAAGCATCAGGAGGGAAACCAGTCAGGCATCAATTTTAGGCACTGACACAATTCTGACTCCTGAAAAATGGGATGATTTGTCAGGTGTGAAGGTGCAGTTTTAATAACTGCTGATTTTGGAACATTTATAATCACGTCTTAATTTTTTTTTAGCCGTCACACAACTCAAAAATGTATGAACCCACCCTTCATATCATGTGTTCCTTTGCCCAGAAATATTCAGGACTAATCACTCAAGTTAGTTATCATCTATGTGTGAACATTTCTTTCTGTCAGTCGTGGACTCGAGGCTGTTGGTGGTTTCACAAAAGTAGATGAATTTAGTGAAGAAACTGCACCATCTGTCAGACCCCTGATTAAGACCTCCCACTTAGAGCTCCACTGTCTCTCTGGCAACATAATCTCCTTGTTTAAAATAACACAATTTACTCTTATGGATGCAAGTCTGTTTAGCAGAAACTCTGCAATATAAAAAAAGTGAGTTCAGCTGTTTTCGAAGTGTGTCCTGACAGGCTATGGCCAGAGCAGCTACGAACCAGCTCAGTAATTCACCACTGTGAATAAATCAGGGATTACCTTGTAAAAGTAATCATTCGTGAACCCAAGGGTCAAAACTACTCAGACTTCTCTCCAACGGACACTGCACAGAGTGTTGCAGCACAGACGACTCTGGACTCAAAGAAGAAGTTACAATATAGGTATTTTTTGTTTGCACTTTTTACAGTTGATTTGATCATTTCTGTTATAATCAAGGTCTTCTGTCTTGTCGATACCAAGAACTACAGTATCAAGGCAAACATTCAAATAATTAAGATTGGGAGGAGTCTTGCCAAACAATGTGCCAAGAAACGTGTCTCAAATTTTCAAATCTACCGATGAAGCGGAATCAAAATGAACCAGCATCTATGTGTAGCATCTCGGTGTGCCGCATAGCAATTAGAGCTGGACAGACAAAGACAAAAGGGGCAAAAGAGGGATCATAGGAGGGCATCATGAGGGGTGTGTGTGTGTGTGTGTGGGGGGGGGGTCTGCGTGCATCAGTGGGGTGAGCAGGTTTAGCAGGTTCCATGTTGGGTGGCAGGCTTGTGAGTGTTTAGGTGCTAGAATCCTATATCAGTGCCAGTGCTGACCATGGGTCTATATCAAGAGGCGTCTCTGGTTTCTGCCCCGGGCAGAGGATTATTCTGAGAAAGAGGGGTTCTGGCCAGCCTGAAATAACAGATCCAAACTTGCTCCGACTTATGCACACTAATGAAGAACAGGGGTGGGCGCTAAAAGGGAGATGCACCTCCTGCCCCCGGGATTTCATTCCTGTCTGGAGGTTAAAAAGAAGTCTGTGGGACAGGAGAGAGTGTGTCTGGGGAGCAAGCATGACAGATTGGGCCACCTGCCGTAAAGGCCATGCATTCCTGATGCTTGTAGACAAGGAAAAACCTTTGGGACACTGGCACAAAAATTCCTCTGGGAATACAGTCGCTGGTGTGGCTGGAGCTCTGTGGAGGATAACATCTGGGGGTTATGAAACACCTCCTGCCCCCTGAGGTAATCACTCAAGGAACAGACTGTCCCAAGTGTCTGGAGAAAGGCTATAAGTACGTATGGAGCAATGCAAAGTAACCCAAACTCTGCACCTTGTGTTAATTCATCAGCACAAAGTTGTCAAATGTGCGTGCAGTTTCCAGTGTCATGCCCCTCTCTCACGCGTGTGTGTGTTTGTGTGTGGTTGTGTGTGTGTGTGTGTGTGTGTGTGTGTGTGTGTGTCTGTGTGTGTGTGTGTGTGTAGCTGCAAACTATGTGCAAGAGAATGTGTGTGTGTGCTCTTGTGCACAGATGGTTTGAAAGGTGCACTGTCCGTGTGTATGGACGTATGGGCCCCAGGCTAACATGTGATGCACTTCTCTTACATAACTCTGGATATTAACCCTAAAATGTATCTGAGAGGATACCGGGTAAAAGGACAGTCACTTATTCTTGCAGCACCATTGCAGCTTCATAAAGCCTGGTGATTCAGCGGGCTTATATGGAGACATAAATAAATGTATATTTAAAGATGAGGCGAAGAGGAAGATTCAAAAGTCTGTTTTTACTCTTGAGAGATGTGACCTTGTTAATTCACGGCTGAGACTCACACAGCTATTGGATTACACAGTTGTTGGTTGAAGATGCAGCTCACATTTATGCTACATTATTGGATTATATAATGTCCCAAGTGTGGAGAACCTGTGTCCTGGTCAACCCGCCTGAAAGGTATTGTATGCACAAATCGTTTGGTTCTAAATCTTCATATTTCACATCGATTTATTTATCTTTTAGGTGCATAAGTCACTGTTTAACAAGTGTAGAATGATTTAGGAGAGCCCACTGTTCAACTGTAAATTCCTGAATGATTCATTAGATAATTTAAAACATATTCTTAAAAAAAAAAAAAGGACCCTAATAACAGGTGTGTCTCATTCTCCCATCAGGAAAGCATTGTAAGGCGGATGAAAAGCGTTTTATAATGTCAGCTGTTTGAGAGATGCTCGACAACGTCTTTGTACGTCAGGCTTCCGTTTCTAGGACACAACACAGTTTTGTGTGACAGTTTTAGGATCCAGACGATTATTGTCACATATGCATGGAACAGAGAATCTGACTGCATTTGATGTATCAATATTTACCTGTTGTGATAAATACTCCAGTTCCTGGAATGATAGACAGAGGAATAACATTGTGAACATACACTTTGTCTCTTTTTTGCTTTGATGGTATAGATTAGCAAAAACCCTTTTGGTTTGCCAAGAACCTTTCTAAATAAGAGTTAAAAAGGCAGAGTGAAGAGTGTAAGCTTGATCTCAATCATATTTATACATTGAATTACACAACACTCATGTGTACTGTGTGCCGGACGGATTATCCCATGACACAATCATCAAACATCATTATTGTGTTTGTAAACGGAGTTCCTCAAACCTGTTTTTATTCTATGTGAGACATTAGTCCTGGAGTGGTGCATAGCTCAGCTAATCAGAAACTTGCTGATGAAGTCATTGCGGTTAGTTGTAACAGTATGCAAGTGTACAAGTAAACAAAGGTTCAACTAAGTGCAGAAAGCAGACCAAAATATAAACTATTGGAAAATTAAGTTTGGTAAAATGATTGGGATATTTGTAGACTGCTTAAAGCAGTTGGAAACATGAGGATGGCTTCACTGGACTTCTTTACGCCTAATGTCTACTGGCGCTGATTTTTAGGTAAATTCAAAGCACACATGTCACAAGGTGACGGGAGGCAGCCTTCTGTGGATTGCATCCTATTGTTTGCAGTGTGTGTTTTCCTTTTTTTTCTTTCTTTTTTGCAATCCACAGGAGGTGTGTCTTAGTGTCTAAAGAACCTCCCCCACAATTGAGCTCACCTGGCACAGACAATTGACACACCTGAATAATCAGTTTGACACAGGAGGAAGCAAGCAGAGGTGTGTATAAGGAGGCCTCTGCTTCAAACCAGGGCCAGAGGAGAAAACGGGCCAAGGGACTGCACGGGGGTGATCTGTGGGTGGGCGAGGAAGACGCGACCCTGGGAGGGTGCACGGAGTGCTGAGGTGCACCGGGATCATAGACTTGGTGAATTGTGCAGCAGCCTGCTGCCAAGAGAGCTGCACCATTGCGCCGCCACTGCTGCTCCTACTTCTGTTTCGTCAAAGTCCTCCTGTGGATCCAGATTCTCATTTTTATCACCGGGAACCGAGGTGATGTAAAGGATTGATTTTTATTCTGGATGACCTAAAGAGAGAAGACTCCTTTTTTTAAAAGACTGATTCCCCTCTGCATCCTCTGCCTTATTTTAAAGACTTGTTTTAATTAAACTGAAACTCAAGAGGTGGCTGTAGTAATAAACTACTTTTTTAGTGAACTTGAACTTTGTCTCCCTCGTCTGTTGCACTACTAAACCAGGGATCATAAGAACTTGTGACACACACAGCACACAGATTCTATAGTGTAGTGGATATTACATCTGCTTCTCACGCGGAGGCCAGTCGCGGGTTGCAGTAACGTAGAATTCCGGACAAAAAAAATAAAAAGACGGAAATGACGAGGTCCGCCACCAGGGGGCGGGTTCGAGACCAGCTGTCCATATGTGACGGAACACTGTATCTGCTGCATTTCTAACTACTGATAATTTGAATTACATGTTTCAGGTGTTTTTGAACTGTACCTGTATCACATCATGCAAAAACTTGTATGTGTCAAAATGAAAAACAATATTCTGAGCTGGAATACAAGTAGAACTACTGTTATTGTATTATTTCCAATTTATTGGATAATACTGATAAATATCAGGCTTCAAAAATAAATGACAAGTCGAATTTTTTCATTAAACATACATCAAATTATTTATATTTTCCTGAAAATCCAAATAGACGTGTATAACTGACCTGTTTTTTTTTTCTTTCCAGGCTCAGGTGGGAATCCAGCCCTCAAGTGAAACATCAAAGACCTGGAACTTTAATGTAGTATTACTTACCACTTACTGTTGAAAGTAAACATTGAAATTGAATGCATAGTATTTGTGGACATCGTGGTGTAATGTTGCTATTCCAATACAAAGTAAAGTGTTGTTTTACTGCAGATTATCTACACAGTGAGCAGATCGTGTAATGTGTCCACTGGTCAGCTGGTGGCCGGCCCTTCCTGAGGATAAAAGTACAGGACAACCAAGGCTGTACAAACAGGCTTAAAACTAAATTTTCCATGAAAAACTGTAATATTCATTGAATGTATACTGTTGAAGAACCACTGTCCTTCAGTTCTTTTTGAAGTGTAAGGTTTTCAAGAACTTGCAGCATGTTCGTTGATTGACACTTAGGAAGAAAACAAAACTTGAGATCGATGAGCTTTCGACGTCGGTCTTTATTGCAGCAAAGCCTTGGTTTGTCACAGGGCAAACAGCATACAACTATGCAGAGCTTCCCCAGCAACAACCCCGAATCTGACTCCAAC
>JASSRZ010000072.1:7189247-7201355 GCA_032164315.1 Malacoctenus gilli | reverse complement strand
TTGCTAATAATGTGTCATAGTTTTGTATATATGTGTGTTTTTTGATTTGGGGAGGCTGCAGTGTATCTGGAGCTCCACCAGACCAGCTTCAAGCTCTCAAGACCGCATGCCCTCCAATGCTCCCAGTCCTCCGCCTCTGCCCCTCCAATCCCGGACCAAGACCTTAACTCCCGTCTCTGCACAATCCCAGGAGCACCAAGTAAGACTGCACCTGCTCGTTTGCAACCATTCCCCTGGATTCTGCGACTAAAAATACCGCTTGAGGAAAAACAATGAGGCTGGTCTGCCATCTAGTGGCGAAAACAGGAACTGCTTTGAGGACCTGCTCGATTACACGGTTCAAACACCCCAAAATGTCTGTGAGAGTATTTATTATGTTGGGTCCGACTTTTAACGGGTTAGTGGATCATTTCCCTTCTGAATTTTTCAATACATTTGTTCATTCATACATTTGTTTGGAAAAAATGGTGGGAAATATTTGCACACATATAAACTTATACGTGAATGACAAAAAATAACAAGTGAAACTGTGAAAAAAGCTCTAAAAAAAGAAATAAATGTAATAAATACATAGTTTCTCTCCAGTTAAGTCCGACCATGCCTCAAACATTTGATTATTTCATCATATTTGTATCACATCAGTTCAATTTAACTTGTTTCATCTGAAGCACTCTATTAGTTTCTCGTGAAAGCCTATTTGTATACACTCCTCTTCACCTGTATGGTCATATTTTTACTTTCACGTTTCCTTGATGAGCCCAAAAGGTACTTTTCAAACAGACAAAGGGGAATAAAAATACAAAGTTTCCTTTTCCTCGTTTCCTTCAGGTGTCTGTTCCTTCTCCGGCCCTCTGCAACAATGAAGAGAAACTGGCTGCGAGCTGAACCACACGAGACAGCCGACGGGCCCGCTGTCAGAGATTAGTGCGGCTATTCCTGTCCCCCTCTCACTGTTATTATCAAAACAGCACAAGAGGGTCTCTCCCTCCAGAGGGTCTCTCCGGCTCCAAACTCAACCCGAACTTCAAATGAGTGCAACACAATGGACTCGTCTGAAAGTCGGGAAGTCCTTCTCGCAGATTTGTTCCGTTTGAACGTGCGCGTGAGAGCCGCGAGCCCCCCCCCCCCTCTGTGTGCGGCCCTGCTGGTTACGTAAAGACCCTCCGATCCTGCCACTTCCCCTTTAAGCGCCGAAAAAGCCCCGGTGATGACGTCAAAGGCAGAAACCTGCTCCTGCTGTCCGTTGGAAAGTGAAGTGTGTGCGTCTGTGTCTGTGTGTGCGCGCGACTGCTGTCGGACTTTTCCCCCGTTGTGTCCGCGTCCCGTTCGCCGTTTGACTCGCTTTCCGTGTCCGTCGGCGGCGGGGGGGCTTGTGTCGACGCGAGAAGCGGAGCGCCGTCGCCGACTCACACCATGTTTTAGCCAACTTCGCGGCGCCTTCTTCGAGGAACCGGTGGACGGCGGACCCCACCGGAGATGGATAAGCTAACTGATAGCACACTTGTTAGCCGAGAGTCATAGATCACAGTCCGGGCGTCAGTTAGCATGCTAACCTCGAGCTAATCTCGCATTTCGTCGACTGTTCGAGTGACTTTGTTCACCTGAAACGACGCCGCGCTCACCGGTTCCTCTTCGGGCCAGGCTGCTACACCGTCGTCTCTCTTGTTTTTTACCCCGGAGACGAGCGAGCTCAGGAAGCCTCGGTGTCTACTTCAGGAGGAGCCTCCGTGTGGTATTGTTGTGAAGGGGCTGTTTTTCCTTTTTCGTCCCCGTCCCCCCACCTCAAGCTCCGAGTGTGAGCATGTTGTCCAACGCACAGAACCAACCACTGTTCCCCAACCCGGCGGGCCAGCAGAACCCGGCCGGGCAGCAGAACCCGGCGGGCCAGTTCCTCCCCTTCCACGCCAGACCCAGCTTACAGATCAAGAAGAACGCTATCACGGACGACTACAAGGTGACCAGCCAAGTGCTGGGACTGGGCATCAACGGCAAAGTGCTGGAGATCTTTCAGAAGAAGACCGGCGACAAGTACGCACTGAAGGTAGGCTTCTGTCGAGGGGAGACCCCTGCGTCCGGGTCCCAAGTGTTTCGCCTTGTTTTGAAACCAGAGAACAGTCGTTGGTTTCTCCGGCTGTCAACATTGGAGTCGTCGGTTTGGATGACTTAAAGGTAATGAAGGGCCCTAATTTAGGTGATTATGTGGGAACTTTAAACTCATAATCGTGCCAATTATGCCTGAAGAATGTCAGTAATGTTTCTTGTCAGACAGCAGAACAAGAGCAAACACACCAACTAAACATCAAATACTAGCTTTTAAATTGTCAGTCTTTCCTAAAGATGGGCAATGAATGAGGGGCACACCTTGAGTGGCCACTTTATTTTCTTTACTCTGTTGCCACCAATTCAGCCTTTTTATGAGGGTAATCTAGTTCAATATTTCATTGGTTTGTCAGACTGGTTAAAATATAATTTAATCTACGTCAGCGACTGTCGTTTGCAGTCTCGCTCACCTAGGCTGGTTTATATTTCAGTGTTTATGTGGGTCACCCCAGTTCACCGTGACATCATTGCGATACATTTTAAATGTGTAATCGATTAAAAGTTTCCTTCACTATTTAATGTGTCACATGGCTTGTGCCAACATTGTTTGGCATTCGAGTTCCAGTGTCATCTGTGGTTCACGTTCCTCCTGCTAAGCAATCGTTAATGATTACATAGATGCACCTCATTGAACCCAATGTGTCTTTGCTGATGTCTGAAAATGTGACCTGTAATTTGAGTGACAGCAGGACGAAAAGTTGCTTTTTTGTCTCAACAGTTAACTTATGATGTTACGCTGCAATGTCATTTATGCTCTTTATTGCGAGGATAAAGTTTTTCAAAGAACGGTTTCTATTTGTTTGCTGGCTGTTGGTGGGGAAAAAACTTTCCTCCAGTCGGTAAACTTGAGACGGCTGAGCGTGAATCGTAAAGTGAGAGTGACAGGATCCGCAACAATTTCTACAAATCACCGTCTGAGTTCGGCAATGATTGACAGTCGGGAACGTGACAGCGGTTACCCACACACAGGTGACGGGCACATGATCCGGCAGAGTCATATATGGCTGAAGGCAAACTGGGCCTCTCGTCATCATCACAGACGGAGTAGTAAAGTGAAGTTTGTTTAGATACCTATTGCACACAATGTTTCCCAAGTGAATCACAGTCTGGGAAAACATGTCGTGCGTCAGACCAAAAGTCAGGTTCAACTGTGTCATCCTTTGTGTGTGTGCCACTGAATAATACACACAAATACTACTTATCTTTGACTTCTATGTCTGTACACAATACTTGCATACTGACATTCTCACAATACTTACTTTGTCATACAGTAATTGTGCTCATCACAAATGCCCTTTTTACTGTCACCTGTGACTTTGAGGTGTACAAAAGATTGCTGTCGCCATGATTTTTGTTCACGTTCAATGAAGGGTTGAATTCAAATAACACAGATGCTGTTGGTTTCCAATGTGTAGCGTGAAGAAACCTGACTTGCTCTCGTCGGTTTTCTCATTCAGTGTTCTGTTTTTCCACAAACAGTCACAGTTTCAGTGTTCATCGTAATCAGTTTGTTTACAAGAGAGAGAGATTATCATCTTGTGGGAAAAGTCAGATTATAAGCTCCTCGCGTGCCTTTTTTGTGTGTTTTAGTCTGTTTATCAAGCTGCTGCAGCAGTGCAGTGAATGACACTATGATGCTAATCAGGGGGTCCAGTCAATGTCCACATTAAACATAAGAATGGCAAATGCCTGACCTTGGTGACTGTCAGTCACATGGAGGTAGGGGCCAGACGGGCTGGTTTGAATATTAAAAATCAGGTTTCTGCGGCGTGCCGGCGAGCATCTCTGAATGCCCAACACGTCCAACCTTCAGGTTAAAGTTAAAGGGTTGAGCGCAGCCAAGGACCCCGTCTGAAACTCCTTTTAGGATGAAGCTGTTGTGGCCAGATGAAAACGTTGGCAGGTCGCCCGAGTGTTGTTGTTGTCACGTTAAGCACAGTTTATTTCACAATAAGTAAAGCAAGTCATGAATTTGAGAGAGTTCTTCTCACTTAATTGATCCTGCAGGCATTTCTTGTGGTTTTAGTGAAATACTGCATGTCACAGTCGATATGAAAGCAGCGCTGAACAACTTGCAGTAATAATGTGACGCAGGCAAGTCATCGTGGGCAAGAACTTTAAAGCTTTCAACATCTTTGGGGGTTTTTGCTGCGGCTTGAAGAAGCATTATTCTTAAGGCCCTGAAACAATTTGTGAATGAAGTTAGAAGGGAGGGTTTTTTTAGCACAACAACAATAAAACAACACTGCGCTCTCTGTTGTTTACCAATATTGCTTTTCTGTTCAACTGTGTCTGATTTGGATGTTCACTCCAAGCAAGTCCAGCACATTTTCCGTCACTGTCGTCCCATGCGACTCTAACGCCACCGTTTCGATTTGTTTACGACGTGGTGCGCTTTGACTTGGCCTAAATGTTACCAGCAACGTTCTTTTACGAGCTGCGAGAATTCGTGTACGCGTGTAAAACGTCGCGGCCGCGCCACTACAGAGACAAGACGTTCGTTTTCACTTGCTTGCTGGTGGCTGCCTGCCTGTTTATCCTTTGTAAAGTCACATTATGTAACTGTCAGCCAGTGTTACCTTTTTAAAAATAATTGCCCTTGTCTGAGATAAGGTATTCCACATTCGTGTAATTTATCTGGAGTGGGATGGCTTAATGGAAAATGTGAGGGAGTGTAGCTTTGATCGCAGCAGTACGGGCACACTGCAGCGTCTGGTTTTGTCATGGAACTATTTGTCACTGCTTTGCTGAAAAGACGCCTTGAATGAAAAATACAAAGTAGGTTTTTGCACGAATTCGTCACAATTAATTCGAAAAATCTGGACGTTGTTGCAAGGGAGACTTTGTGGCCTCTTGATTGGATATGAGACAGGAAGTTGGCTGTCAGTGTGTGAGAGCTGCATTTAGTGCATATAAATACTCGTAGACACTTGTTTTAAACTCTGCGAGGTGATGTCATTGCACAAGACTGTGTGCTTGCATCATAACCCCCACCTCCCATGCCCACTCTTCGACTGAGCTGCACTTTAAAGCCAGTATGGAGTAGCTTCATACCATCTCATGTTCAGGCCAGCTAGAGACACACACACACGCATATCTTTGCTGAATTAAATAATGCTCTTGTTCCCATCGGGGCCTCCGGCTGAGTCAGCCCCTTCTCATCCTTTCCCTGTGTGCTTGTATTCGATTCCAGCACGATCAGAGTGAAAACTGACCGTGTGAAACTTACCTTTTGAACCAAGTTTTATTCTCTTGACTGTCTTGATTAGATTATAGTTCGGTGTCTATTACGATGGTTAGAAGACGGGCTGTGTTAATAAATTGGGTCCTCCAATCAATACTTTCCAACCTCGTAATGTATTAGGTTTTGTGTAACCTATTACACAAAATCAATAGGTTTGACTTTGTGGCTTTTATCTGCAAGCCGACCGAGTGTCCTGTGTTGATTGTCCTGCCACAGGCACACTCTCGCAGGCTTTGAAGCACTGCAGGTGTCATCTTACATTGACTGCATTTACATGCTCACTGGACACCACGTTATTGGGAGCAATCAGGTTGAGGTCGCACTGTGGCTAAAAAAAAAACGTGGTTGAAAGTGACACAAAGGGGGATATTTCTGCCAGCTGCGTGTCACACTTACAGAAAAATGGAGTTTAATTCTGATAACGTTCGACATTCTTCAATGTGACGTTGGTCCTCTTACTAGAGTTGTATTTGGGAGGCACGTTAAAACGCTGGTTTCATGTCAGATATTTGTGTTATCACTTGTTACTCGCTCCTCTGATTTTTTTTTTTTTGTCGACGCTTACATGAAGCGTAGATTTGCATCCACCCAATGAGCAGTGGTTTAGACCTCGCTGGAAACACCCCTGCTGTGTGTTCGCAGAAACAAACCGTATTCAAATAATGCAATCCTTCCCACTTCGCACTGTTTTGATGTCTCATTTAGGGTATCAAGGCAACAGAGGAACAAGTCGGCCGTTCTTTTTTCTGTCATGCCGTAAAATAGGAAGGAAAAGGAGGGAGAGGAAGGGAGAGGTTTACTGTCGGCCCTTCAGTTATCTTCCCCTTTGATTGTGACTTTATGAAGCGTCGCCTTATTTTGTGCCATTTTCCAGAAATTTTTATTATTTTCATCGCAGCGCACTACCGATTACCTAAGTCTCTTTGCCACCTGTTTTCAGCGGCTTCATGTTCTTTGCTGCCTAATTTGTTACCAGCCGTCTCTGTGACAGTTGTGGTGACGCTTATCGAAACTGGTGTGAATTTAAAATAAATTTGCAATTTATTATTCACTTGTTGTTCGCTGCAGTTTATAGAAGTGAGGTTGAGGTGTTCACTGTGACCCGTGAATCTGGATTTTAGCCTGTGGCTCTTGAGTCCCTCTTTAATTACCGCAATGGCCGACCACTTTAGGATGAAGCTTCATGTATTTTGCTGCCTGCTGTGCAAGTATTTGTTTGATATTTGTCATTAACACAAAGATAGATTTAAACCTGAGATACTGATAAAGATTTCTGAGCGTTCCTTCAACAGACTCGGTCAGAATCTAGCGCATGTTGCCTTTAGTGCTTTCGCCACCCACCCAGAAGCATGGACCTCGTCTTTCTCTTTCGCAGTGTGTGTCATGAGTGAAGTGCATTGTCAGGATGTGGTATTGCGGTCGAGCTCAAAGGGTCCTGAACCTGCAGGCGATTTGGGTTTGTTAGACTGTCATTTCCAAACCGATGCAGTACTTTGTGTCATTAAAGTGTTTCTGAGTTCTGACCTGTTGGAGCATAAAGAGACACAAGTGTGTTTTTGGAGTAGTATTTCTTTTATCTGTTTCCCAACTGTTACTGTACGTTTGTAATGTTTCCTACTTGGGTCTCATGACCAGTTTCAAATGATGAAGCAACGTGGTCAATGGTGCTGAACAGAGTAAAGGGAAGTGACTGCTTCCTGTTTAATTCGCTTCATTCATGAACATGTATTGTGCTCTGTTGTATCTGTGCTCAGACTCTTTGTCTAAAAAACCCTGTATGACCACCGACAAAAAACCCCTATGTCGTAAATAATTGGGTAACGTGGAATAAGTAGCTTTTCATTCATGTCCAAAGCTTCCCTTCTAATTCTACAGAGAGAAAGCAAAGATTGGTGATCGTGGAATAGTAAATAGTGAGCTTACACGAATGGTGCCTGAGGACACAACTGTGTTTAGAGAGTGACATGTACATCCCATCACTGTTTGCCAGGCCAGGTCGAGTTTGTGTTCAGGTTTTTCTTCCCGTCAAATCTTTTTTTCTTCTTTTTTTCCCAATAAATATGTTTGTTTAGCACCACACTCACATAGTTACCTCCGTAAGGCCACTGACTTGGCTGCTCCCCTGCCTTTTCACAGCTTTTGATAATGCAGCAGTCTGATAGTACTCGCACTGTAAAGCCACAAGTATCCATTGCGTCAGTCACAGAAGGGGATTCACGCCGTGAATCACAAGGTGTTCAAGGGGGCGGAGTTTGCGAGGCCAGTTCAAAGAGAGGGAAACGTGGAGAATGCTGAAAGATAACGCCTTTCACATCTTGTAGCAGCACATACTTTAGACCTGCTGTTACTTTGAGGGCTCCGCTCTGTGAGAATGTCTTATTCCCTTTCAGGAAGTGAGACTGCTGCTCGTGCGTCTGAGCCGCACAGTCCTTTCTCCGGGTCTCTTCTCTGCCAGTCAGCCTTTTTTTTTATGAATGTGTGTGAGGTGCTTTTATGAACGAGCGCTCTTACTCACACGGCTTTATTGTGACAGATCGAGTCCACGCTGCAGGATGCAGTCATTCAAAACAGGCCCGTTTCTTTTCAGTTACCATTGTGCTTGACCTACTCTTTCGATCAGGGTGTGTTGGTTTGGAGATTCCAGTTTAATGTCGCTGATCAGCTTATAGACGGATGTTAAATGCCAAGAAATATGTTCACCACAACTGTTTCCATTTGAATCAATCACAAGCCACCCCCACATACACATACTAGTTTCCAACAGCGATCGCCTGTTAATTTCATTCACAATTATCTGAATCTCTGACTGTTTTGTGTAGTTTTTGGTGAGGTTGGTATCTCGAGTCTTAACTTATATGACCTGCTTTGCTCTGACAGCATCAAATTGTATTATTTGCGTTCAACCTTGCTCATAGAATTGATCTAATCTTTGGGGAAATCCATTGCTGAAGTGGTGCAGCTCGAACCGTTGCTGAGGTTTGAGACCTAAGTGAAAATGTGTGATTGAAGTGCTGTCCGTTTATATTTTTGTGGCCTTTTTTGTTGCCATGTTGAAAAGGCAAATCCTCGCACAACACTGACAGGGCACGTTTTCATTGCATGCGAAGCCATGAATGTGTGCGCGCATCAACACCACAGCTAATGATGGCCGAGCAAAAGTTATTAATCAGGTCACGTTCTAATGACACACAAACGTGTTTCCGGCTTCCCTGATGGTTCACTGAAGGTAAAAGTGAAATGTAGAGGTTCCTCGTGTGGTTGTTTCAGCCGTTTTACGGGTCAAAGGCGCTTTTATGTTGCCAAGCTTAACCTAATGCATCTCCGCACACTTAGTTTGACACAGTTTTAATGCTCTATTGCCCTCGGTGTGAGTTTCTTCCCCTCGGTCTTCGCTGTGATCACCCGCGGGATTTTCCTCGGTGGCAGGTGGAGGATGGGTGCTCCGTCAGCTTAACCCCATCCCACCTCCCGCTGTCCGGCCCTGTGCCGAGGAGCTTTTGTTTTGTATTGTGTGCCCATCTGCCTCCCTCATGTCCCCGCAAGCCCTCGTGTTTGGCCTCAAAGGCCCAGGAGCAGATGGGGGGGGGGGGGCGGGGGGGTGTCTGTGCAGTCTCACAAGCACCAGGGGGGGTGGCTTCTCTCTTACTAAAATACTCATGTCAAAAAGACAGTGTAAATTCTGTTGGTGGAGGAAGTTTGCTATTTTTAGTCGGTCTTTTCGAGCACTTGCATGCTCATGTGTCATTGAAGCACTTCCTCTCCAACACTTTGACCTCAGAGCATGAAGATAAAGTGAGGGTTTTGCCATCGATGGGTCTTTTGTGACCGAGCACTGGCCACACTTTCGCCACACTGATTTTGCTTCAGCGCCACAATATTCAAGCAGCATTGCAGTTTGTACAACACACGAGTCGCTTTCTAGTCTTTCGCATCGATACTTTTGCTCAATGGCAAGTCATACGTATCTACAATCAAGATTACGAAACATTTTCGAAGCTTAATCTGACTCGGATCTACAGAAAGACTCAGTTTTCAGAAGATT
Source organism: Malacoctenus gilli (assembly GCA_032164315.1). Lineage (NCBI taxonomy): Eukaryota > Metazoa > Chordata > Actinopteri > Blenniiformes > Labrisomidae > Malacoctenus > Malacoctenus gilli. The sequence goes on along the minus strand of JASSRZ010000072.1, from coordinate 7,191,969 downwards.
ACGAACTCAAGCGGATATCCGTCGATGCCAATTGTAAACCGATGAATCTGTGCATCCCTACCTTGTTTGTAGAAACGTCTGACAACGTAACCATGTGTAAAAATAAAAGATTTAATCCATACTTTAAAAAGTATTTATTTCATACGGTCCTCTACAAAACTTGTGCTGTACACGACAACTTTGACCAGGGGAACGTTTCAGTCCTCTTCCTCAGATGTGTGTCCTACTTCTGGATCCCCATGTTCATGTGTTCATCTCTCTGCTGTGACACAATGTGTGATACCTGCCCGTGTTGGTTTTTTGTTCCAAAGGGTGGTTGAACAGCGCCTCTGTGTTCAGGGTTAAAGCTGTCTTACACCGCTACACCACACCAACTCTTCCTGGTAACAAAAACAGCCACTCGTGATTGGTCTGCGAGACCTCAGATGCTGCCTGCTCATCGTAGTGAATCTGTTGTGTAATGTCTGAGAACGTAATGACTGGGAGTAGAGACACAACAGAGTCATCTGGCAAGATTTAGAGAGAGAGAGAGAGAGAGAGAGAGAGACAGAGAGAGACAGAGAGAGACAGAGAGAGACAGAGAGAGACAGAGAGAGACAGAGAGACACAGAGAGACACAGAGAGACAGACAGAGACAGACAGAGACACAGAGAGAGACAGACAGACTGATTGATTCTACCTGGAAATTCAGGTTTCACGGAAGTTTGTGGAAACATGGGATTGTCCTCTGCGCCATATCAGACAGAAGACTTTATACCCATTGTCCCCTGGAATGAAGCCCACCGTTGTGTTGGGACCGTGGGCAGAGTTGGAACGCAATACACAACAAAATGAACTGACGGGGGCTCATTGTTGAAGCCGTGTGACGGAATTCTTTCCATTGACTGAACGGAGATATTTTAAGGGTTGGACGGCGTTCGTCAACAAGTCGCGTCTGGTCAAACACAAAATGTTCAAATGTAGAATTAACCTGAAATTTTGTCACAGCTTGAATTTAAAGCAAAATGTTGCTCTTCAAGGTAAAGTAATTGTAGTTTTATTATTATTTCTAGAAGTAAAGAATGGAAAATAGGAGTTTTAAGGTGTATTTTAGGCTTTAGGCTGTTTATTTTGTTTTACTTTGTCAGAAAAAGGAGCTACAGATCACTTTGAACTTTTGCTGTTTCAACTACTATAAGGTAGTTTCATGTGCCAACCTTTTTGGCTTTTGCAATGTTATTTACAGCTGACCTGGTAATTTAACATGTGTCCATTGTTTGTGATAATGCTGAATAAAAGGAGTTTGCCCCTTCAAAGACGCACAATTCCCAACCAAATGACTCTTATGAAGAGATGTACATTTATTTTAGGCATTGTCAAAAAATGTTTCGAAACGAGATGTTCAGAAAGGCAACAAATTGTGAGAAATATTTGAGTTTTAAAACAATAACGAGAATAAAAGTTGCTTTCAAAAGCACAAATATTTCAACTTAAAGTTCTGGAGTCTAAGCGTCGTCCGAAGTATTTTCTGTAAATGACAGGTGCCTCCGTTGTGAAGTGTGTAAACACAGTATCACCGACAGAGGGCGTCATTAACCGAGATCTGCACTGGAAAAGTTGAGACTGTAATTTCAAGCAGCTGCCATGAGATGGCAGCACCGCCGCTCTGTTTGCTTTTGTTTTGACTCGATGATGGATTCCAGCATCTGGATGCTGCTGAAGGACACAAATGAGAGATGAGCTGTAGAAGTGATGACCTGCTTTCACATATTTTGTATTTCGTATCGCTTATGTGCATATTTGACGGCTCTCGGCCTCACTCTCTCCTTCTGTCTCTCCCTAGATGCTACAAGACTGTTCTAAAGCCCGCAGGGAAGTGGAGCTTCACTGGAGGGCGTCTCCTTGTGCCAACATTGTGCGCATCGTCGATGTTTATGAAAACCTTTATCAGGGGAGGAAATGTCTGCTCATTGTGATGGAGTGGTGAGTCTTCAAACACACTTGCATTGATGTACAAACAATTCTGCTTCGCCTGTCTGTTGTAAAGCTTTCTCACTGATGTGTCTGGGGATATATCGCTCACACTGAAGGCAAAAGTCCTGTTTGACAACGACAAACATGCCAAGTTCATCAGTTTTTGACCAGCGAGGTATTACGCTTCATCGTGTGAGTTGCCGAATTAAAGGCTTCTTTGAAAAGCTGGCAACACGCAATCTTTAAATGCTTCAAAGCTCAAAACCACAAAAGTTTTAAAACCCGAAGGCCCTCGACCACACTGCGGCGGAGCGCAGATGCAATCCTGGACCGATGACGGTCGACGGGTGACGCCGGTCTCTTACCTCAACAACGCTCGCATGCTGCACGCAACAACAGTCCACCAGGGCAGCTCTGATTTTCTCCCGCGTTCATCGTTTTGGTTCCGTACAGTTTCCTGTCTGTTCAAGTCGCCCACCGACTGCCGAGTTGATTTGGAGAAGTCGGATGTGCTGCAGCAACAAATCAGTTCCGATACGAGTTGAATGAGGTTGTGTAAAGTTTGGAGAAGCTCAGGGAGCGTCGTGACGACGGAAAGGTCTCAGAGAAGCTGCAAAAATCAGGGCGAAGTCGGATCAACTCTAAGCTTACATCAAGAGTAACATTACACGGTTCAACGAAGTACGCACGACATCTGTTCATTCAATCCCTCGTGTAGAGAAACCGTCACTTTATAGGGTTTTCGGTACACCTGCGATTACCAGCATTT
>JASSRZ010000072.1:7172585-7182618 GCA_032164315.1 Malacoctenus gilli | reverse complement strand
ACCTCTCTCTTCCGATCGCTCTCTCTCTCCCCCTCTCTCTCTCTCTTTCCCTCTCTTTCCCTCTCTCTCTCTGTCTCTCTCTCTCTCTCTTTCCCTCTCTCGCTCTCTTTCTCCCCCCCTCTCTCTCTTTTTGCATTTGCATGTTTTCTTTTGTCCCCCCGCGTTGTGCTGCCTTTGTTTCATTTCAACACATTGACGATCAATTGGTTCTGTCTCAGGCCTTCAACATGACAAAATCACACTGACACAAAGCAGGTTTTCCATGGATTAAAGTGTAAATGTGCCCTCATTCTTATGATTTTATATACATATGTATTGAAAAATATTGAGATTTGATTTTGTCTTGAAATAAAGTAAAAATACAATTAGACATTTATCTTTCGGAACAATTTGTGTACAAAAATGTTTATATTTGGTCAGAACATTTCCAAGTTTCAAAGAATTTTAATCCACTTTCTTCCTTTGGCTTTGAACGCAGCATTTGCTTCACTCGAAATACTCAGCAAATACGAAATACGACCTCTCAAGAGCAACTCATTTATTTCGACATTGTGCTTCATTCAAGGTAAATGCAGCGTTTCAACAATAAAAAGCCAAATCTGAACCCTTTTCAGCACCAATGGGAACTTTGCCTCAAAGAAGCACACGGACCAGCTTGCTGTCTGTGGCACACAGACAGCGTCTTTGGTCAGTCATAAATATAATATGAAGGAAGTCCACATGAGTGGACGCCAAACGTTAAGTTAGTTCAAGTTTAAATAAAGAAATGCATGGCAGCGCCGAGAGCGAGTGAAACTTTCCGATGTGCCTTTTTCAAGTCAGCAGGAGGTGAAGCGCAGCCATCAGTTCTTCTCCTGGAGTCCGTCCAGCCAGTCCAGCACCGTGCCCAGCTCTCCCATGGCCTTCCGGGCCGCCTGCCCCGTCTCAAGCTGCGGGGCGACAGAGACGCACAGTGGTGAGCGCAGAGAGCCTCCTGCTCTTCATCTATTGCGTTAGTTCGCTGGAATCTGACTTAGATACAGTAAAAAACGGCTTCTTTTCATGTTTATTCCTTAAATGATCCATCAAAAAAGAGTTGTTTGTTTCTGATGTGCAATGCTCCTCCTCAGACTCTTTTTTTATTCGTTTTAGGCGCCTAAAAAAGTGAAGAATTTCGTGTCATTTTCCCTCTCGTTGCTCTGCAGCACCCCCTGCAGGCCAGCGGCGGGAATTGCATCGCATTCGTCATCAGCAACAAGTGGTTGGATTCGTTTTGTACCTTCATGAACTCTGCGTGCAGCGAGTCCACTTTCCTCTGGGTGTCCTCTGCACAGAGGCAGTGCTGCACAGGAGCAGAGCGCGAACGTCAGCACAGCTTCAGGTCAGATCGACTGGATGAATGAGAGCAGGTGACGAACTTACGCAGGAGTGGATGCTTTTCCTGAGGGTGACGAAGGCGTTGGCCAGGGCGCTGGAGCAGCGTTGGTGCTGCGGCCAAGAGGAGGCGAAGTTGCCAAACACTCGCTCCACGTAGAAGCGCAGCACCAGGCGGACGAAGCAGCACGTCTGGCCGTCCTGTCGGTGCAGAATGAGCCGTCTGTCTTGTGCGTTTTCCTTCAATGCAACAAGCCCACCGAGAGAGCGGAGGACGCCTCACCTCCACGTCGTTGATCAGAGATTTCTCCAGAAGTTTCACCACGATGTCGCCGTCCCCCGAGATCTGTCACGCGAAAGCACAACGCGGCGGGTTCGGGTCACTTCTTCGAGGCCACGTTTTCGACCCGCCTCGTAAGACCGCGCAACTCACCGCAGCCGAGCGTATTTCGGAGTAGTGTTGGCGCAGTTCGTGCGAGTGGACGGTGACGGCGCAGCTGTCCAGCAGCAGAGTTCGGCTCTGCGCAGGCGCACTCAGGCAGCCGAGCAGCAGCAGCAGGCACGCGGAGAATCCCGGCGTTTCCATTCGGAGGGCGAACTGCAGGTGAAGCCGACAGAGAGAGAAATCGGTCATTCCACACGCCGGTTATCGAACGATACGTGACCACGGTCGCCGGATCTAAAGCTCCGTGGCGAATCCAGCCCACGGGCGGCCGAGCCCCCTTCAGCCTCTCACTCACCTGTGTGTGTCTGTGAGGGTGCGAGTGTCACTCGGAAGAAGCGTCTTGGCGGCACTGTGCGTCTGTGTCTCCATGCTGCCTCCTCTTATAGTGGACTGAGGGGGATTTCACCAGGTATCGAGCAGCCTCCACAGACACACACACACACACACGCGCGCATGCACGGACCTGTACATGCAGGTGGTAACACAAAGGGGGGGGGGGGAGCAAAACTTTTACAGGAAGAGGAAGTGTGCAGACATTAAAGGAACTGGAGGCCTGAATGGATGAGAGGGAAAGGGAATGGCGGAGGATTTCCCTCCTTGGTGACGTGTGTTGGAGAGAAATCCCTCCTCCATCATTAATCTGTTGTGTAATCGTTTGAGTCATTCATCAGATCGTCGCTCCCCTGCAGCGAAATGGCCCACGTCTGCACTGGCTGCATCCTCTGGCTCCGAATATCCAACGTGTTGGCGCGTCCTGGTCCGTCACTGACCTTTGAGTGGTCGATTGTCGATTAAATGACGGATGGTTGTCCAATTGCTGCAATTCCAATATATGTATAGCAAGCGATTGAAGGATATTAGGAGACAGAGCGAGAACTTGTTGGTTTGGGGTCGCAAGGTCATCTGTAAATCTCTTGCAACTTCTGCCTTTTTGCAATCTGGATTTGAGACAAACTCCTCGATATGCAGCACATGCCATAAAAACACCCCCAAAAAACCCAGCCCTTCATATATGGGGATATATATTGGCTATGAAAACTAGTTCAACAGACTGTTTTCCCCTCAAGGAGCACTTCTCCCCGCCTGCGAACTGACTCCTGTCAAACAAGTCCTGATTGGAAACACCAAACAGACCTGCTTCCCCACTTGCCTTGTGAGCGACCTTTCGCTGCAGCAGAGAATCGGCCCCGCGCTGGAGGGAAAATCGGAAGCATGGGAAGCCCGACGGAAACGGGAGTACCGGTAACCTGCGCAGGTGAACCTGTGATGAGGCCCAGCAGGGACGAACGGACCAGCAGAATTCCCAGATTTCCTTTAGGAAAGTACATGTCTTTTTTGGCAGTCAGCAGCTCAACGCTCAGGAATGCTTTGCGACGGGTAGTAGCTTTGATAACCACTAGGGGGCACAAGACAACTTAGTTCAGGTCTCCGATGCTGCTCAGCAGTTGATTATTTCATCCTCAAGCCAACACATACTTTAAGTTTGTATAATACTCAAAAGCATCAGAGTATTATTCCTTCTCGCTCTCCTGCTTCTCCCTCAGGCCTTCAATATGAGAACTCACACTGACACAAAGCAGGTTTTGGATGGATCAAAGTGTAAATGTGCCCTCATTCTCATGATGAAACAGAGAAACACAGCAAACTGAGATTTTCTTTTCTTTCCTTCTCTCATTTCATAACTCAGGCCTTTCTTTTTTCTGTCGTTTTCCCAGTTAAACCACGTCGGGATGCTTCTTTTAACAGTTTCCGTGCGTAGAGTCTTCTCTATTGTTCAGTTTTGACTCACTAATCACTTGTTTTCGCGTGACAATTTGGAAAAAGTTGCAAGAAAGAAATGAAATAGTATCAAAGGAAACGTTTTATTTTCCATTTCTTTGTACAAAGCTTCTTTATACACAAGAATAATATACAAAGGATTAAAAATGAAGCAAATAAAAGGACATTTTTTACATGAAGTACCTTGAAAATCGCGGGCAAACAGTCATAACTACACAGTAGCTACGTTTCAAAGTGACGTCCTCTGGAGCTCTGTGTGTGTGTGTGTGTACGTGTATGTGTGTATATGTGTGTGTGTGTGTGTGTGTTGTCACCGTCGGTCACTCCAGTCTCCACATAACTACTCTGTCTTCTGTAGCTTGTCTGCTAATGTTGCTGTATTTTCAGGTTAACTCTTGTTTTTTTTTCTCCATTTTTTTTTTAAATCTTTTGATGACTCATAAAATGTAACATCTACCAAAGTTGAACCCTGCAAGTTTGCAGCGACACTTTTTGTGTGCTTGTGTGTGCATGCAGGGCCCGGGGCATCGGGGGAGGTTCTCCTAAATGACAATAGACTGGAGGTGTCTGAAGCATATGATGACATCCAGAGGGATGGGGGGACTCAGGTGGTTTCCGTCCAGGCGCAGGTACCTGAGGCAACACAACAGCTCCTCAACTTCACGTTTTACAATAAGCGCGACGTCTCCAAGCTTCTCACTTCCTGCCGGTGCGGCTTGGAAGCGCGCACTTCCTGTCGCGGCGCGTCACGTGACCTGGCTACGTCGGGAACATACGCACCTTAACCTCGGCAGCAGACTGTGGTCGCTCATGTCAGACTCCAGGCTGAACGGGCAGATCTGGGTGCCATTGATGCCTGATAGAAGCAAGCAAACAAACGCACAGCCATGGTTGTCTTTTGCAAAGAACATCAAATCTTGTCATTAAGGGTTTTGCTTTGTGGTTCAAAACATTTAATCCTGTTCATTTAATTTAAAGTGATTCGAAGGGAATAAACAAAGAATCCAACAGGAAGAAATTGGCCTAATTTAAAACTGAGACATCGACACGATAGTATTATTATGATAACTTTAAATTGTTGACAAAAATGACTTCGGATTTGGCAGTTGGAGCCTCCTTGACCCTCCTAAAAATGATTGGAAAACAGGATCAGAAGTACGAACGACTCCCTCAAACGCGAAGCGGCGATGGCGACTCACTCTCGATGCTGTTGTGGTTGAGGTGCAGGTGCTCCAGGTGCCCGTTGAACAGAGGCACCGACGTCAGCTGGTTGTGGGCCAGCTGCAGGTCCAGCAAGGTGGACACGTTGAACACGCCCTTGGGAACGCCTTTGTCGCTCAGCTGGTTGTAGTTCAGCCTGACGAAAGCCAGGTGGGCGAAGCCCTCAAAGTAGTTCCTGCGCGACACACGGGACGAACGCTTTCAGAGGTGTGTGTGCGTGCACACTCGTGACCAGACCCCCCCCCCCCACCCCCACCCCGTCAGCGCCGGATACTCACTTGGGGATGTCGTCGATGCGGTTCTTGTCCAGGAACAGCTGTATGAGGCTGTTGGGCACGCCGGCGGGCATCTTCTTCAGGCTGTTGTGGGCCAGGTTGAGCTGCATGAGACTCTTCAGGTCCTTGAACGTGTTCTTTCCCAGGTCACTGTCACTTAACTGAGAGAAAACCCACAACACAAACTGCTAACTACCCAAACGGACCCCCCGAAGTGCCCCCGAGACCGCGGTACAGAGACCCTAACGGCCAGGCTCACCTGGTTGAAGTACAGGTCCAGCAGAGTCAGATTGCTCATCTTGTTGAAGGCGCCAGCGGGGATCTTGGTGATGCGGTTCCTGCCGAGGCGGAGCTGCTCCAGACTGGCGGGGAGACCCGGCGGGACCTCCTTCAGCTGGTTCCGCTGCACGTACAGGTACAGCAGCGCCGGCACCTTGTCGAACACCTGCGGCGGAGAAGCACAGCGAGGCTATCGTGAGACCGCCCGGCTCCTTGGACCGGTGACCGGAAGCCCCGGAGCGAGGACCCCCTCGGACCTGCTTGTCGATGCGGTGGATGCGGTTGTTGGCCAGGTTGACCCAGCGGACGTCGGTGGCGTTGAGGAACGGCTCCGCCGTCACCTCGGAGATGTAGTTGTTCTGCAGGTACAGGTAGTGCGTCCTGGCCGGGATGACGGGGATGTTGCGGATGTTGCGGTTCTCGCAGTTCAGCGAGTTGGGGTAGCTCGGCGAGCAGAAACACTCTCGGGGGCAGTCGGGGAAGATGGAGGGCGGCCCCAGGATGGGCGGGGGGAAGTCGGTGGGCTCCTGCGGCTCGGGCTGGGGGACGGAAGGCCTCCTGGTGGTCGTGGGCCGCTTGGTGGGCTTCTTTTGCCGCGGCCTCTGGCTCACCGCTGCCCCCATGAGGAGGGACAGGGCCAATGCCGAGAGGAGTCCCGTGCCCGCCTTCATTGTCCTAAATGAGGGAAAAGGAGTCAGCGCAGATCCTTGGAATTCCGAAACAACACGGACATTGACCCCCTTCGTTCGCTGCGCGATGGCTCGCGTGTGAACACACCCTTGTGTCTTGCTTCTGCGAAGTCTGAGATTGTCATCTCTGATGTGAAAAGGTCTGTAAGTCATTGGCTGGTATTCGCCTCTGGCTGTTTCTATTTCGAGAGCGGCATGGGAGTACGACTGCTGCAAGTCCAGAGCTGCGATGACTTCTGCTCCACCTGCCTTGAACCGTGCGTTTCCGGATTCGAAGTGGGCCGAGAGACTCACCGAGGGGCTTTGTTCGAGTCCTGAGTCCCGAGAGACCACAGGATCAGTGAGCGCCATCCATTCGAACTGACGTTATACTTGAACCGTATGGGGACCAACGAAGAGGTTGACATCGGGTTAACGGCAATGAGTTTGTCGAGCTGAAGTGGACCGACGCTTGGAGAGAAACTGAAGTTTTTCGAAGCACTTTTAGTGCCTGAATTAATTTGATGTTTGGCTCTATCATCAGTCGTCACCATGGTAACTCAATGAAGTTAACTGTCGTGTTTTTCTGAGTTTGCAATAGCGTCAATGCCCACTAGTGGCTCCAGGGGTCCAGTTTCCAACAGTCATTGTCAAGAGAGCTGAGTTGGTGCACTTGGTCCTCAGCCTGCTCTCGCCATTCGCACTGACCTGCAAGTAACACGATGACCGCATGCCAATCATTACGTCGTTTTGCTGTAAAAACATTCCTGAGCTGCAGCAGATCTCCGAAGGTGCGCGGTGGTTTTCCTGGACGACTCCTGGAAGCTCCCGTTTCCCTTCGTGGATCTCTTGGTGATGGTCAAGCGGGAGGCGACGGTCATTCCCGCGTCTCGTTAACCGACGGAAGCCACATAACCTGATCGATGCTGTTGGAAAGTCAGGCAAACTTTGCAAATCCTGACTTTGCAGCATCGTTGAGCTCAAACAGTTTGGGTCGCTTGGACTGCGGAGAGACAAACCCGAGCAACGCTGTCGTCTTTCAGCGTCCTGCCGACTTTTACGGCTCGATTTTTGTGACGTTTCGAGCTCTCGACGAAGCCGGCCGGAGGGGAAAACTTGTTTGATTAGATCGCGTAGGAGGAGAGTCTGATACTGATACAGGAAATCGGCGCTTATGAGAGGCAGGAAAGGAAAAGTTGGAGGATAAAGGCTGCATTGTTGTCACCCATGGAGAGGGGAGAGCGGCAGCAGAGGAAACAGCAGGCTGGGAAGATTAAAGCTGTTAAAGCCGGGATGGATCCTGCACCCAAATCCCAGTCGATCCCTGACGGCTCCAGTGCGTGTCCTCAAACAATGAAGAGACGATATCGACCGATGCTTTCCAAATACTTCCTGCATGTTGTTTGTACACAGAGCTATCACAGAGGCTTCCTTTCAGCAGCTGAGGTGGAAGGAAAATCCTACATTTCGAAGGTATATTCGACAGATGTGTGAGACTTTATTGGGCTCGAATCCTGTTAAATCGTCCGTCCCATAAAACTGACACTTATGGACAGACGCACGTTGCAGGTATTTGACGTTCTCCTCCGAACTATTTGCCCTCCAGCTGAGGTGAATCGACTGGCATGAATGAAGTTTGGTGGAACGAATCGACAGCGTCGCCCCAACCTGAGGTTAAAGGTCGGACTGAAGGTTTCTTCGCAAGCAGCTCGTAGAGAACGAGATCATTCAGCGGCAGCAGTTTACGATGACTGTGATCCGATGAGGCCCGGTTGATAAGCGCCACGTATAAATCAGCAGGAACGAGGCTTCCAGCCAGAGTCCGGCATGCCTGAACAAACAAGGTCCAACTTTCTCTCTTCGCTCCCTCGCACAGAGCAGAAGCAGAACCGGCTCCCGCTGGACGCAGTTTCGCAGCTGGCTGACTCATCGCTGCGTTATTTGGGACCTGAATAAGAAAGTCGGGACACACATCAGCTCCACAACAGCCCCCCCCCCAAAGAGTGCATCGATCGTACGCTGTGACAAGTAATGGAAGAAGGTTGTGGCTGATTGGACTCTGCTCACACTTGACCTCTTTTCGTCTGTTTTGCTCTTTGTCTTCACCCAAACGAGTCCTCATTTTCCAATCCTGAAGCTTCCCCACCTGATTTGTCTGTGCGGTCGATTCGATATCGTCATTATTCATGAGGCGGCTGATGGAGTTTCGTCCCGCAGATGTCAAACTATCAACTTCTACGTCCTATTTTTTCATCCGCATACGGAGCGATGAAGCTTCTTCTTTCTTCTCCGCAGCGCTTTGTTTTGCTTCGGCATTCCTTCACCCAAAAATCATGGCCAGCGTTTTTTGAATAAACACCAGAAAAAGCTTCTCGGCGCAGGGCGGTTTCGCTCGTCTGACTCGAATATCAGGAAATATGTGAAACTAAACAGCGCTCTTTGAATTGTCTGCGAATGTTTTGAGGGCCGTGCGCTGATCTTTGGGCTCCGTCTCCACAGGGAGCGCCGGGATGCGCAGTGAAGGCAGGGCGATGATGCACTCACTGCTTCATAAAGCAAAGAACTGGGCTTCAGTGTTGACTTCTTCTGCAGCAGCAGCAGCAGCAGCCTGTTTCCACTCTGACTGGGTGCTGCTTGTTTGTGTTGATGAGCAGCCAACTCGACAAAAATCCACATTTTTTTCCTCTGATCAACAATACTCTCGCTAAAAAACAATTCACTTGCAGATGAACTGTTCCCAGTGGAGGGGAAAGGGACAGCGAGGCATTCCATGAACTCAAATAGTTGGAAAAAAAGCCTTTCCGGAATGTTCCCTGTCCCATCGTTTGGTCTTTGGTTCGCACCCGAGCTGTGCAGAGGTCCTCTGTGCGACCGAAATACGAGATCCTTCAACACGGCTGAAGCTTTCCACCTTTACGTCTCGCGGCCGCAGCATCTTTCTGCTCTCTCTGGAAACGTTGAACCAAGCCCAGAGCAGCGAAACGGAGGACAGAGGGACCACTTGTGTGGCACGAGTGTTTCTATAGAAACACTCCAGCATGGCTCAGCTCGAACCCTGCCAGGAACCCCCCCCCCCCCCCCCCCACTGCCGCCGCCGCCGCTGCCCCCCGTTACACACATAAACACGCTGCCGTCGGCATTCCTGGCTCCCTGATCATGCCCCATTCGAAAGCATCCCTGCTGGAGAAGACAGACGCTCTCTTACCTGATTGTGGTACCTGCCCTCTTTTGTCGAAAGTTTGCGTCTTTTCTTCTTTTTGTCTCTCCGTCTATTTTGCTAGCCCTCCCTCTCTCCCTCTTCTGCCTCTCTCCCGCTCTCTCTTTCGCCCAGTCCATAATCTACCCCTCCCTCCCTCCCTCTCCATCCTCCCTCTCTCCCTCCCTCTCTCTCTCTCTCTCTCTCCTTTGGTGGACAAGCCTGTTGGGTTTGTTCCCGGGCTTCTCTCCCTCTGAAGGTCACAGTGGGTCTTTCCCCCCCCCCCCTCCGCTTGGCTCGCAGCCGCAGAGATTTTAATCTCAAATCCTTCTGGAGGACCGCGGCCTCTTTCAAGAGTCCGAACCGCGTCACAGTTTGTCATCATTTCAGCTTTGTCACATCGGCTCCGGTCGTGTCGGGAGAGCGCAAGGGGCACGTGCGTGTTTGCGAACTTGTCCGATTGCACAAGCATTCGTTTGTGCATCAGAAGCGCTTGAGAACCGTGAAGAGTGGCCCTCTGTTTGAAACGGCCCAGCTGTAATTGCATCTCGTCTCTGTCTCCCACCCACTCCGCCATTGTTTAGACGACTGCACACAGATCCAGTCATGTGCTTTTCATTAGCTGCTGCATCTCTCCATCGACTCCATGGCATCTTATATGCCAGATGTAAGCACATCCAGGAGGATGTGCTCTCTCTCTCTCTCTCTCTCTCTCTCTCTCTCACTCTCTTTTGCTCTCTCTCACTCCCCCTTTCTCTCACTCTCTCTCTCTCTCCATCTAGTCTCACTCTCTCTCTCTCTCTCTCTCTATCTCTCT
>JASSRZ010000072.1:7157571-7170887 GCA_032164315.1 Malacoctenus gilli | reverse complement strand
TCTATCTCTCGCTCTCTCTCTCTCTCTCTCTCTCCCTCTCTCACACACTCTCCCCCCCCCCCTCTCTCTCTGAGGTGCGGGGTGATTTGGTGGGTCGGACAGGAAGTGGGGCAGAGTGACGCCGCCGTGAACAAAGTTTAGCGTCCATGTGTGCTTATATGTCACCAGGGGCGCGGAGGTGGACATGTGCGTGCTGTCCCGCATTCCTGTTGCGTGAGCTGCTGCCTGACCATAATGAGGCGAGCACATGTGGGAAACGGTCTCGAACGCACATGTATACACACTCCCCAGTGCACTCCGTCTTCTGCTCCATCATTCATCATCGGCGGGAGACTGCGCTCAGCCGGGCGCAACATCTGGAGCACACTGGACGCTCAGCTCACAGCCACAGAGGGAAAAAAGGTGTTGCGCATACGTCACTTCTTGGGCGGGTGCTTTCCTTCGCTCGGCCCCTGTGTGCCGCTTTCTAACAGGGTGCGAATGAAAGCTTTGGAGTGACTCAGCCCTGCTGATCAACGGCAGCGACCTCGTTTCGCTGTTTTTGAGGATTAGAGGTTTTTTTCTCGAGCTTCCTTCAGCAGTGACATCACTGGAAACAGTTGCTCACTGACAGCAGCCGTTCACATGGCTTGGCTGGGTGTTTCACGCTTCACGGCCACAACGTTATATCATCAGAAGTCAGTTGGAAACTCAATTCACGCACTTTGAGCCGAACATGCTTGGAAAGTGGAGGTCGGGTCTCGCTGCCGTCTGGCACCGGGCTGATCCTCGCCGTGACACGCCCGGCGGGTGGCTGAACAGCAGGCCAGCAAAGAAGATCGCATACAGCTCCAGTCGTGTTGTGATGCACAACGGAAGGAGGGTTGGTTTCTTCCCCTCGTGAGCTCGTGTTGATGAAGACGGCTCACCGAGTGAAGCCGAACGGACAGAAGAACCGAGGAACTGCCGGCGAGTCTCCCTCTGCCTCAGCTTGTGTCTCTAAACGATGTTATTGTGTCTGGTATGAATGAGGTCATAGAACAATAAAATGACCGTGATGACACATTATTAACTCACAGACCTGGAAAAAGTATAAACCAGTTACACAACTTTCTACCAACTGTTGACGCAAAAAGAGTGAAAAAAAAAAAAGTGGGAGAGAAACTTTGGGTGTCCAGAAAACCCGCAAAGTTTCACCTCCGAATATAGAGATCAGGTATAATTTTCAAAGCTGTTTACGATCCACTGACGTGAGATAAACAGTATTCAGCTTTTCCGAGCTGAAACGCGAAACGCCACATTTGGCTCGTTCAAATTGAGGAACAAAACCGACACGAACTCAAGAGAATCTGCCTTTGAACGAAGATCCTCTTGCCATGATGGAACAGAGCAAATCGCTGCTGCAAAAGAAGTTCAACTTCATCGAAGCAGATCGCACAAGTTGTACAAGTAGGAAAGCGTGTTTTCTCTCCCAGTCTAAGTATGTTGTCCACACAGAAGGCGTTTGAAACGGCCTACATGTACTGCATGTCGTATATTTCTGGCTGTACTATAAATATTTGCAGTATATATGCGGATATCTTATGAATAGGTTGTAAAGGGCTGCCATCGTCCAAGAGTTGCTCTTTTGTCGGTTTGCAGCTTATGTCAGAGTGAATTCTGAGCATGTTCAGTCTTTGCTGCGACCTTTTCGAAGCCATTCATCCGGAGTACAATATGTGTTTTTTTTAAATGACTAATCAAAGGCCAACTCGCTCACTTTGGAGGGTAAATCAGGGAGGTTTGATGCTCCACGTGGAAACAGGGAGTCACGTGTTGCCAGGAATGCGACCGCTCGGCCGGCGGTGCTCAGATGCGCACAGGCTGGAGTCTCGACAGAGGCCTTGAGAAAAAAAAAGAGAAGAAACGGAGCTCCGCGTTTTGTTTTTCTTCGGGGGCTTGAATTCGACCTGTCGATTCAAGAGGAGAGATATTTATAGGGATGGAAACCTGTTTTCACCGCAGGAAATCCGAGCGGTGGCCCTCATCGGCGCCATTGAACCCTGCAGCAGATGTTTTCCCTGCAGAGGGAGGGCGCGCGGCGGGCTCGGGCGCAAAATGACTTATCTGACGACTTTCCGAGAACGGCCTGTTCTGTCATCACGAGCAGCGTTTGGTTTATTAAAACTGTTTTGGTTTTTAAGGAGTCCACAAAAGCCACGGCCAGAAATGTTCTCCGGAGGGGAAAAACAGCCAAATGGACATTAATATTCACTCACAGACACTTTTCTGTGCGCTTCTGGCGCTCACGCCCACTTTCTCCTCTCGAAAGTCAGGACAAAGTCCAGGATTTGGGACGTCCAAGTCGTCGGATTCGTTGATTTCGTGGAGTCAAACGAGAAGGAAATGTTTACTGACAGTTTAAAACTCGGACAAATCAACGAAAAAAAACAAAGGCTGGATTACCAGGAATGTTTGGAACCAAAACGAATCATGATAAGTATTAACACACTGTGGCTGCACTTGATCTATTCGCCTTTGTCTTGATAATATGTGTTTGATTTTACGTGTCCAAATAAATGCTGACTGATTCCTGGTCGTCGTATAAACACGTGGAAGCTCTGTAACAAATTACATCGATGTAACTGAATCGTTGCATCATTGCGATGAACTCTGGGAAAACACTGAACACCATCTGCGACGGTGGATCCTAAGATCCTGACACGATCCAAGCGAAACACAGTGGAAGAACTTTGAGCGCCAAAACGTTCCTCAGGTGTTGAGTTGAAACGAAGCCGCAGTCTGACGTCCGCGCGTTCGAATCGACGGCCATCGAAGCCGCCGTTTGATCGACGTCTGCGCCGCTTCGGCTTCTTGGAATCGAGGTCGAAATGTGCTTCGGCGCACGCCGACTTCTTGGATGTCTCGGCGTCGCCGCGCAGAGTGATGAGTGTGCGGACTTGGACATCTGAAGGCTGTTTTTAAGTTCATCAGCCGAAGCGGGAGAGTTCCAGCTGGCAACTTGCACGAGCATGAAATTCAGAGCTTGTGTTGCGAATATAAAGAGAACGATGTTGCAGTGAGGAAAAACCACGCTGGTTCAGACATTTCATGGATTCAGGGTTAAGTTTCTCGTAACTCAAGATAGGAAGTTAACTTTGTTTATAAAAAGATAGAAAAACACCACTTCTTAAAGGAGAGTTTTACAGTAACCCGGTAAATATTATTGGTAGGTTGAAAGGGGTCGTTGATTGCTACTTTTGTCAAAGAGTTTTGGAGCAACAGAGCTGCTGTCTCTCTGTCCTGGTCCCTGAGTTCACCTTTTCTTCAGCATCTGTATCGTCCTCGCGGATTTCAACCATTGGAGAGCAAAGCGTGTTGCACATTCATCCATCTCGCGCTGTCCTCTTCACAGAATAAGCTGCAGTGTCGCTACACCTGCTGGATTTTAGAGCATCTTCCTGAGTCAGCGGCTCAGTTGCTGCACGGCAGCGTCAACACAAGCACTCGGCTTTGTTCGCGTTTGCAGGCCGGAAAAGGAAATGAAAAGGGAGCCGAGACGAGCTGCGTTCTGCTGATTCCAGTCAAGTCCAAAGTTGCTGTCATTGATTCCTGACAAACGCGAGAGTTTCTCCGTGTGTGCGTCAGACGTCACAGTTAAC
This sequence comes from Malacoctenus gilli, assembly GCA_032164315.1. Taxonomy (NCBI): domain Eukaryota; kingdom Metazoa; phylum Chordata; class Actinopteri; order Blenniiformes; family Labrisomidae; genus Malacoctenus; species Malacoctenus gilli. The sequence goes on along the minus strand of JASSRZ010000072.1, from coordinate 7,167,267 downwards.
TGTGTCTGGATGAGCGCGTGTGTAGTTGGAGCCCTCCCTTGTTGGACTGCGTTCCAGCAATCCCCTGCACCTGATCAAACAGTTTGAGTTGTGTTGTTTCTTCCATGTGGTGCATGAAATCTTGTTCGGTTCTGTTCACTTTAATCCTGCCCCACCTCATGCTGATTGATCGCAGCGAGGGAGCGGCGACTTGTGGTAGAAACCGTCTTTTGACCGTTCCAGTATAAAATACGAAATTGATGCGTAACTGAAGTTTTAGGGCGACACAGTGAACATGAACGCCGATTGGTTAGTATTTGTACTCTGTCCTTTGGAATTGAACGCAGCTGCTCACTGGGTTACACAACTTTACATTGGGGAGATTTTCTTGTGAACGCTCCACAGTCTGCAGTTCCTGCTTGTTCCTTTTGACATTAGCTTGGAAGATGGAACCTGTGGGCTTTGGTGGGTCTCTGATCACCATCGCAGTAATTATTGGGCCAATTAGACAAGCGTGAGCATAAACGGTCGGAGCCGTGTGCATTTTGGCTCCGGTTGAAGTTCGAGTCGGGTCGAGTCGAGTCATGTCAGACGGCGTCGGGTTGGGCCGAGTTGCGTCATCGGTCGGGAGACACATCTGTGCTGCACAGTCCCGTGCTCTTTCTCGTTCCCATGTCACCGTGGTGCGAATGCAATAATGGAAGGATCCCGAAGGAAACATTCGGGTCGGAATTCTCCTCAAAGCAAGAAATTCCTTCTGCCTTCAGTCGGAAGAGTTCTGCTTTTTCTCCAAAGGAAAACCGAAGCGAGATTTGGTCTCCGTATCGTTGCTCCGTTCACAGTATTTATGTTGAACACGCCCTCAACATGCTGGGAAATTCAGGGCTCGGCAGACCGGCCAGGTTCAGGTTTGATCCCAGACTCTTCCTCGCGTTTCAGGAATGGCATGAACGCACCAAGAAATCGTCCGCAGCTTTACATTTTATCGCCTTTCACTGGGTGCTAATTCAGAGATGACAGAACCTGACGGAGGAAACATACGCTTTTCATGCTCACGCTCTGTGATGCTGTATCCACGCCACACATGTGAGCCAGCCGAGCGCACACCCGTGTGCGCGCGTGTGCGTGTTTCACACATGAAGCTGCGTTTGTAGCCTCGACCATATTCTGTGGTTGGAATCGGAGTGTCCGAGGTTCCCAGAGACGCTTCTTCCACATGTCCTGGTCCTGACACCTGTTTCTACCCGCACAATAAACCTCACAGCTACCACCAAGAACCACACGCTGAAATCAGGCTGTGTGAAGGAAGACTTGAGAGTTGAAGGGATGTTTTGCAAGTGTGTCTTACAGTCGTTTCCTGTGAGGATTACGTGTTCCTCGCTCTGCAGCCCTGCATCAGCGTTCGTTCTTGGTTCGGTGTCTCGAATTAATTGGTGTCATAAGTTGAGGGCGGAGGCGCTTTCCATGGGAACTAATGGGTCGGTCCTGACCTGCCTGCTGAAGACTGTCAAACAGACAAGACTCTCTGCAGGCTTTTACAACGAGACAGCACAATCGGCGTGTCTTTACGTGTGTGTCCGTGTCTAACGAGCGGGCTGGAGCTCTTAGTCCTGCTTGTAAACAGGCCTGTAAATGCAACTAACGGCTTCCTCAGCCATCAAGCCGAAACCACGAGAGGCACGCAAGTCTGCTCCGCATTTGAGGCGGACCTTCTGGCTCCCCGCATGACTGGGAGGTCCCTCGGTTAGAACCGGTCGGACCGTCCGGCTCTTCGGTAGACTGGCCTGTTTAACGCAAACTCGGGCAAGCATTCTTTTGGAGAGTCAGTGATGCAATTTACCCAGTTCGGTGCACGGCAATTAATCCAACACGCAGGCTCTTTTTTTCTGTTCAACAGACGAGCGTCTTTGATAGTTTCCACCTGACAAACATGTTCCTTCACTGAACAGATGGTAGATGTCTGATCCACTTTCGCACCTCTTCAAATGCAATGAGATCCAGTGGTGGCATATTAGTGATATATGGGAATGTCACATGAGTGACAGGTGTTTATATTTACCGTGTGATCAACTTGTGACTCCAAAGTGCATTTTCTTTCATGAGAAATCGCGATTCTCCTGTTTGATCGATTATTACCCTGCAGCCCTCCACTGACCTGCGCTTTCGCGGTGACTTCTCCTTTGCTTGGATCAACTAGACCAAGAAAAACCCAAAAAGGTGCATACATTCAGGAGGAGATGGATCTAAGTGTGTGGGTCTGCTGGATTTGACACGAAGCCAACGCGTTTCTACAGGCATGCACATCTCCAAACCACGTGGGAGGCTTTGGGCACATTCGACTTGTTTGAATACCGAAAGTCGGTTGGGGCACAACCAGATGCACAAGCTGACTTTCATTTAGACTGCCGAAACACGGCTGCCGATCTGCCAACCAAACTCCAAGTCAAGTCGGTCGAGCAGCTGGAAAAACACCAATCCGCAGATGAAAGCAGCCGGATCCCCTACAGTGCCGCAATCGACCCCGGAGGCCCAGCCTGCGATCATAGAAACGAACGCTCAAAATGTGGTCTTTGCTTTGCACATCTATTTTCAATTGTGAACCCAGAGAGACACGCTGAACAGCTGTCGTCCATTTAAAGGCCTTCAGACTTAAAAGTCTCTCTTCACCAATAATCGACAAGGAGAACGTGGTGCTTCTGAAGAAGGTCCCATGTTGGTGGGCTCCTTTAGAGCTTCCTCATGCTGCAGGGGGACTGAGACCAGGTGGTGAAGGGGTCCGGATTCATTCTCACCAAACAAAGCCTGACAAGTTAGAGCCGAGCCTCCGTGGATGTCGCTCACAAGCTCCAGCAGAATCAGTTCAGACTCTCTCACATCAAACTGCGTTTTTTTTCCCCCTGCTGCCAGGACCGACACCTCGAAATCCTTCGTGGGAGTGTCCAAGCTGCTCAAAAGCAAAAACTGATACCTGGAAAAACAAACCAACAACCGAAGCATCTAAATGCAGACGGTCATTTTGGAGGAAAATGACAAACGACCTGACTTGGTCCGCCTCACCAAAGTACAACCTCGGCCTTGCTTGTCATTAACCTGCTTGCTCGGTCACTGTGTTGGTTCACTTGTATCTGTTCTACAGAGCTCAGAATAACACATTTGTTGAAGCGGGTGGGATTCTGTGAACGGGCTGCCGTCCCCACTCCTCAGTAACGTCACTCTCTGGCCTCTCGATAAAGTCACCCAACAGATACTAGAAAGTCTCTTCAGTAGCAGCTGAAGGTGAAGCAGCAGCGGGCCGGTTCTAATCTGTGACGTGTGTCCGCGATATGTGAGCAGTTCTGAGCTCTGCAGCTCTTCCCGTTACCGGGATGACACAGCAGGGAGCTTCACGGCAGATTGTTTTGACGGGTGGTTTCCAAGGCACAGTTTAGTTCAGTCGAGAGGAATGCCCTGAGTTTTAATGATTTCAGCAGCCGGCGGTCTTTTTTTTCCTTTATAAAACGGCACAGTGATGATCCTTCAAATATGAAATACCTGCAGATGAACAAAATATCTCTTTCACTCACTGCTTTATGAAAAAACGGATATTATTTGCATTACAAAGGCTGATTTACGGTGAATAATGGTGCTTGGGAGACGGCTGGCGGCAGCGGCTCTCAAGCTGTCTGTTATTCAAACACAGAAACCAGCTGCGCTTGAGTTATATCGCCGCTCGGCCGGCTTGGCTTCGGTTTGGGGTCGAAAACCCTCCAGGGTTTCATGTGCCGTCCAAACGGACTGATTTTGCCCCTGAGATCAAAACGAGCCAAACTACTTTAAACATGATGTATGTACGTCTTCTCGGCTGCATTTTAGCGCTTTTAATTTGTCTCAAAATGATCTTTTCAGCAGCGCGGATCAGTCAGCCTGAAAGTCGAGATGGAGGGACAGGGATTCGCAACGCAACGGACGACGGGAACCTCCCTGAGTTCTGTGTCGTGTTTGAACAATGACCATCGATCTGATGAACGCTGGTGAGCGTTCGCGCAAACGGCGTCAAAATGTTGAGCAAAACACTCTTCCGGGATCGCGAAATGAGCGTGTGGCCAAATTGCGTGGTTAGCCAGCCAATCGCAGCCCTTGGACTGCAAGAAGAGGATCCATAAAAGGTCTCGGAAGCATGGCGGGTCCACAAGGACGCCATGGTGCCTTGGGTCAGAGGTGCCACCGTCGTCGGCCTTTTTGGGGTTTTTCCCAGTTGTCTTCCAAAACCCTTCAAACTCGCGTCTCCACATCTGGTTTGAAAGCCAGACTCGGCTGAAGAGCGAGGCGCCACTTCACAAGTGAGCTTCCGTCCCAAACCGGTGGCCAGAACAGCGTTCATAAATGTTTGCCTGACTCTGGAAGACGGCGCTTTGCGGTCCTGGACCGAAGGAACGTGGCGGAGGTCTGGTTTACACGTGCGGGAGGCCTGATCGCCTGGACACGCACAAGTGTTCGTATACTACGACGGGAATGACTGTCTAATTCGGACGCTGATCCCAGAACGACATCGGTGCAAGAAGCTCATCGCGTTTAACTGTCGTCGCCTCCCTCTTCAATAATCTCAGCCAACAATTCCAACATTTCAGCCTCTCTTTTTGTCGTCTGCGCTGCGGCTTGTTTTTGTTTACGTTTCCAACATGAAAGCTTTTCCTTCTGCTTCTCCCAGTGACTCCACACGAGCCCGGGGGGGATGACGGGATGGTCGCCACTGGAACGGGCTTGCGCAGACTTTTCCGGTTAATGTTTGTGGCTGTGAGCGACGCTCTTTTAGTCGCTCCCGGTGGAACTGGATCCAGACGCAGCGCAGGTCCCAAACACACTCGCAGTATCGACAAGACGTGGTGTCACCTGGAAAAAATGTCGGCGGAGTTGCCGAGGATACGGCGCGAGCGCGGAGACGCCGCACAAACACCGAGACGCACTTATTCAGGGAGGTGTTCGGGGACAGCAGGCAGCCGCTTGTTTTCGTCATGGCGTCGCAGTCATAAAACGAAGGATGTTGTGGTTCTGTAGCCTCGACATTACACGAGGAAACACAGCGATGAGAAGGATCAACCACTCGTACCAGGCTCCGAGACACAGATACTGCAGTTTTGATGAGGAGAATCATGTAGTTTGTTCAGTTAGTGGTAATTATTCCTACTTTCTCACTGCATCTTCTCAGTCGGTGTTTTTTGCAGGAGCAGCATCAGCTCACTTTTGTCCAAACTTCAGTAGGTGAGATGGCGGAAAGCAGGCTTGATGCTTATGATCACCTTCGCCCAGAGTCTGTAGAATGTGATGAAGTTGATGAGTAACCACATTTTTGTGACACGTTATAGGCGTGTGTGGCCCTTTAAGAGAGGTTGACGCAGGAACGGTTAACAGACATCTTCCCATCCCATTGTTTAACGAGTGAAACGTGCAGTTTTTGACCCTCTTCTCTGGTGATTTTGTTGCCTATAGCAACAAGATTTAAACTTTGAGAGTAATTATGACATTTTGAGGGGGATTTTGTTTTATTTGAAGGCAAAAGAAGAAAGTTTACAGCGATATTAAAGGTTTCCTGCATGCAGAGTGGTGCGGCTGCTGACCACCGTCCTGTGAACTGAGTCAGATCCTCTGTGCAGGGAGCAACACAGAGGTTTTCGCATGTTTCCGTCTGCACTAAGACAGCTCCGTTTGACCCGAGCGCAACACGCAGTAAAGTCAGAAAAGAGAGGGCTTGTCCCAGTTCCTATTTAGTAACAACACACAGATGTTCAACCCTGATGAAGCAGAACTTGGAAGAAGTCGACTGAGAGAGAAAGAGAACCGCAAGACTGACCTGAAAGCGTTTCATCCAAACTGTTTTCACCCTCAGAAATCTCCAACAATGAAGCGATCGGTTGATGTTTTGACCATTTTGAAGATCGGCTCGCTTGTTTTTTATTCTTATCAAAGACATTCGCGATCTCGAGCTTGAAGTCGGCCTTTTTATTTCAGTTTTCCTTGGCAGCACGAGATGACGTTGGCCCCTCGCACTCAGTTCTTTCTTGCAGACTTGACTCTTGCTCGGGAACGGGCTCAAATGTAGATACGATGGAGCACTCGCAGGCAGAAGACCCAGTCGGTGGGCAGCTGGTGGTAGGACATCTTGTTCCCATCCAAGCGGAGGATCTTCATCCTGGAGTAAGACAGGGGTCCCACGTCCCTGCAGAAGCTGCTCACGTCGAACTCTGTTGGCGGACAGACGCAGAAACGACACACAGGACTCAGCCAAACACTGATATTGATGATTGAAGGGCCATTTTTCAGCACTGACAGGCCTCTGATTGTCCTCTTGTTATGAGACGCCGCGCCAGCCCTCACAGCTTTGATTTCCCATCATGTACCATGTGTTAATCACGTGTAAATCATTAGGAGGAAGCGCTTCAACCGCAGCGAGACGTCTGTCGACTCAAAGCAGCTCTGTGCAGTCTGCAAATAGAGCTTTTCCTGTGGCGTACAGCGGCCTGCTTTCACCATTCGGTGTCTTACAGGTGCCGTGGTGAAAAAAAGGCGCAGGCAGTGGAAACCGCAACGCCCCTCTGTGCTTTCATTCAGGCATCGCGTCGAGCCAGACTGCGGGCTCTGGCACGGGCGGCCCGCGGTAGCCGTCGGCCCGCTCGCCAGACGATGAGGTGTGCGTCACTGAGGACATGTTTTTCTGTCTCGCGCGGCCGACTGAGCAACGGGAGGCTCGGCCAGAGCCGGCGAACCCGAGCGGCGCACCAGGCCGCCGCCGCCGCCGCGCCGTGACCACGTGAGCGACGGTTTGGCCCGTGGTCACGACTGGGCGAGAGAGAGAGAGAGCGAGGAGAGCGAGGAGGGGAACAGCGTGTGCTCCCGGCTCATCTGGCAACGCTGCTTCCATCCCAGATGTTCATGGCGCTCCCCTCTGCTTTGCGTCCGAAGCGGCGCTTCGCCCAAATTCCTGCCCGTCCCTCCTCGGCCGCCATTCCTCGCCCCGCTGCTGCCGCTCCCGACTCCGGGGCATGTTGCGAGGGCCTCCCGTCGCATATTCCACAATCCTTCTGCCGCCTCTCAGCGGCGTTCCTCGGCGTCCCCCAGGTGTTCGGCCGCATAACTCACCAGTCGTGCTCGTGTTGCATCTCCAGATATATGAACGTGCGCACATGTGTGACGAATCAGCGCTCTGCAGACTTGGAGTCGGCAACATGTCGACTTTTGCAGTGTGTATGAGTGAGCGAGCCTGCTCTCTCTCTCGCTCTCTTCGGGCCTCACCTTGGATTCGATTGGCCTCCAGGTAGAGGTACTGCAGCGTGGTGGGGACGGTGGGGATGGCCGTGAGGTTGTTGTAGGAAAGATCCAGCTCCACCAAGCTGGAGGAGTTGAAGACCCCTGGGTGGACGCCGCCGCTCTGCAGGCTGCAGTGACTCAGACGGAGGTACTGGAGCTCCAGGAATCCCGCAAAAGCGTTCTCCTCCAGGCCGGAGAGCGAGTTGTTGGAGAGGTAGAGCTGCTGGACGGACGGAGGGAGATGTCTGGGGACGGACGAGAAGGAGTTTCCGCTCAGGTCCAAGAAGCTCAAACCGGCCAGACCTGCGGGAATCAAACACTCGAATCAAATCTTAGATGAAAAGCAGGATTATCCACGTTTTTTAGCCCCTTATGTCGCGTTTTTCCACCCTCTTGACGCATCTCGCTACCTTTGAGGTCTCCCTCCGAGATGGCCCGCAGCCTGTTTCCCTGCAGCAGCAGCAGCGTCAGGTTGCGCAGGTCTTTGAAGGCTTCGGGCCCGACGCTGGCGATCCGGTTGTGGGCCAGCCGCAGCTGCCGGAGTCCAGCCGGGAGGCCGCCGGGCACCGAGCTGAGACGGTTGTGATTGGCGAAGAGGTAGCGCAGCTGCGTCTGGTTTCGCAGGGAGGCCTGCTCCCACTTGTCGCTCTCGAGCTGGTTGTGGTCCAAGATGAACCACTGCAAACCGCTAATGTTGGCCAGGAGGGCGGCGGAGAGGGCCGAGATGTTGTTTGCCTGCGAAGAAGCCAAGGAAAAGGGATCGTTTCGCACGTCTCGGGTTAAACTAATTGTTTATCCCGCAGACCGGCGAATCAAACACGGCCACCTCAGGAGTGTGACGGACCACGGGCCGCCCACCGCCCGTGCCGCCGTGTTTTTCCCACCTGCAGGAAGAGGTATTGCGTCCGGTCCGGCAGGCCGTCGGGGACTCCTTCCAGACCTCTGTGGTCACAGTAGAGCGCCGTGGGCCACTGAATGGGACAGTCGCAGTGCCGGGGGCAGGCCTGGGGGTTGTTGGCCCGGAACCAGGCCGGGTCCACGCGGCCCCGCAGGCTCATCACGCTGGGCTCCCCCAGCAGCCGGTTGATCCACAGGGGAACGCCTCCGTAGTCCATGTCGGCCTGGGCGGAGGCCGCCGCCGCCGGCGAGGCCAGGCCGCACAGCAGCACCAACAGGCCGCAGCGCAGGTGAGACATGAGCGCGGACGGCGACCTGCCAAGCGAGAGGAAAAAGCAGGTTGGTGTGAGGAACGCCGATCGGTTCGAGCGCGTAGAACAGAGCGTGTGGAAGCGTCGGCTCGGCCTCTGGAGCGACACGCCGTTTCGATGCGAACCAGAGACCAGTCGAGATATTGATATCACCCTTATCAAATGAGTTTTGATGATGCCTTATGCCAGAAACTTAAAGACGAATTGTGTCCAGAATTATCACCATGGATTACTGACACTTTAGTTTCCTCTCTGAACTTGACAAAAACTTTTATTGACAAGTTTTCTGCTGCAAAATGAATCAAAGTTCCTCAACGTCAATAAAGTCAAATCCTGCGACCAGCAATCGGACCAAAAGACGACGAATCGACTGAGAACTGATTGACTCTGAGGAAAGTTCTGGTGATGAAAATTCAAATGTTGTCCTCCCGAAGCCTGCAAAGCTTCTTTTTTCTTTGTTTTAACGTTCTCACTGGCAGCTTTTCCTCCATGTGGCCAATTGACGAATTCGAAAAGAGCTCTGAAAGTGGTTCGAAAGGCAACGCAAGCAAGCGCAGATGCGTCAGCGTGTCTTTGCATTCAGAAGACGAGGATCTGCAACACATTTCCCCTCCCGCCAGTCGCGACATACGGTGCAGGGAACACCCACCCAGGCAGTTCGTCAGAACGCACACTGATTACTGAATAACATGGAAATCTGCCAGCATCCCGACCATCATCAGGGAGTCTCACTCGACATGTTGCTAAGATATGACTGCGATTAAACAGTCGCAACTTGCACTTTCGATCGCTTCCAGATTCGCCTGCACTGCGAGCGGATTTGAGGCAGACAGCGGAGCGCCGAAAAAGAAACAAATGTCACCTACCTGATAATCGGGGGCAAGCGAGCAGAAACAGGATGTCTTAATTCCCTCCGGAGCAATAAGTCAGCGTGTCTGTCGCTGGACCTGCGCGCGCGTGTGTGTGTGTGTGTGTGTGTGTGTGTTTTTTAAGCTCCCAGCAATGTTTGCCCACTGTCTAATGCATTCCTCTCCTTCAAACGCTGCCCACAGCTCCGAGCCCAGACCTCCTCCATAATCTCCGCTCACCCACTGCTTCTTTCCCCCCTCTCGCAGTTGTGAGCAACAGTAAAACACAACATTTGGTGGAAACATGTGGCGACATTGCACTGCAGAGTTGTGGGGGGGGGGGGGGGGGGAGAAACCTAATTGAAAGGTACAAAGAAAGA
>JASSRZ010000072.1:7136380-7157471 GCA_032164315.1 Malacoctenus gilli | reverse complement strand
TGTGTGTGTGTGTGTGTGTGTGTGTGTGTGTGTGTGTGTGTGTGTGTGTGTGTGTGTGTGTGTGTGTGTGTGCTTCCTCTGATTATCATGACTGTTTGCAGTCGAGCTGAGTTTAACCGGAGTCTGCAGGATGTTTGTATGAATATTTGTAATATTTCCTGAAGTACACAAACATTCTGGTTGTTTTCTGTGTGACGGACAAAGTGCGAGTGTTTCCTCTGTGTTTGCGGTTCACAGTGTGCGTTCTGCCTCCAGGCACTAAAGCCACAAAGTACCTGGGGAGCCAAAGAGACCATTCTGTGTGCAAAAGTCTACTTGTGCACGCGTGCGTGCGCGTGTGTGTGTGTGTCTCGAAGTGAGAAACGTCTTGCATGCATCTGAGCAGTGGAGGGAAAAACGAAACCAGATTCTTTCCTCCCCAAACTTGAGCGCAGCGCTGTGAGAAAAGAGCAGAGGTGGAGCACAAGGAGGGGAAATTACAGCGTTTTTTTCCACATCAGTGCACGTGAAGCGAAGAGCTCCCTCTAGCACAACAATACAGAATCACACACATTTGAGAGAGTTTCCTTTATTTTTTGCATGAAAAAAAGCAGATAAATATCACAAATATTACCCTGTAAAGGCTTTTTTGTTATTACAGCAGGAGCAACGATGGATTTAATGACAATACACGTTGTTGTGTCAGCAGTTGTTTCCAGAATCACTTCAAATTGTTGTTGTGGCCTCAGGGTGAATGTAAATAACCTGCAGGGACAGTCACCCTTATGGTAACTGTTCTGATCACAGCACCAACACACAGTTAAATAATACTTGTTTCTGTGCCTCTCTGTCTGGGTTTTTCCGACAATACAAAGGAAAAAAGAACAAACACTTTACTTCTTTACTTCTTTACTTCTTGGAGTCAATATAGTGTTGATGATCTGGAGTCTCCAGTTTCGTCAGGCCCCAGAAAAAAAAAGGCAGCATGTGAAAATGTAGTTGTGTGACATTTAAATGGCCCGATTTCAAAGAAGTGAATATGAACGCGCCGGAATTTCTTTCAGTAAATATTCTCTGCAGCTTTCGGCATGTTTTCGCGACTGCACCTTGTTGTTTGGCTTTCATACGTATGGAAATCGTCCAGCGACGCGTGAGCGAACGCTCACTGCTGCCAGCACTGCATAAGGCTCCCTGTTGATGTTCTGAGTGTTCAGGTGACGAATTGCAAACAGTCTGTCTTTTTCTTCCTCTTTGCATCATTCGAGGGGGTTGAGGGGGCCGAGTTGGAGGGCAGCTCGAGGCCCCGAGATCGCTTCTCTGTAAGTCGACGGGGCAAGAAAGGAGAGAAAAACGTTCACTTTTGGGGGGATGTTGGGGAACTTCATCAAAGTTTCCATTTTTAAAATGAACAAAGCGGTAAGAAAACAGGAAGATTTTGACGTTCACATGAAACCCGAAGAAGAAGTCAAAAAACAACGTTTTTCGTCCTCACCGAGAACTCGGCAGGGTCACACGTGACACGTCTCTGCACCAGTTTGATAAATACACAGATGATATCAAATCTCCAACTAAAACCTACTTATTGCTTGTGGCTTTTGCATTAGAGAGAAAGGAGAGTGTCGCCACGTTATGGTGATATACATCGTTCGTCGGCGTGAACGGGAAGACCTTCCCTGGCGTCTTCTTTAGTATAACTGCTGAGAAAAGGCTTGCATTTCAGGGACGTAAACATCTGCGTGCCAGCTGATGTCACCGGGCGACCAGCCGGATCCGCCGTTTGACGTCTGCCGGTGAGTCATTCTCCTTTCAGGTTAATTGCTCTGAGAGGAAGTCGGCCGTTCCTGCCAACGCGCAACCTGTCGAGCGAGCGCGTAACCAGCGGGTCACGATGCGCTGCTGGGACATGCAGGCGGGAACGTGCGGCCTGATGAGTTTCACGCGTCTCTGTGAGAAGAAACAACAGCTGGAAATTGAGACGCTGAATGGCGCTTAATGATGCCGCTCCGATTATGTTTGTTTAAAGGAGGACGAGTCAAATCCAGAGTTTATTCAGTGAATATAGAAGCGTTAAAGTTGCAAAAATTGCAGAGAACATCGATATTTATAAAATCTCACTGAAGATGTTGGATATAAACATTAGAAAGTTGATGAATTTCATACTACAACGTAACTTTACACCCCTTTTGTTGTCTGAAGGCGCTCTATTGAACATGTGTTACCAATGTTGTGCTGACATAAATCATTTTTTGTGGTCACCCTGTGGGATTGTGCCTCCTTATTGGAACCAGAAAACAAGCTCAGATTGTGTCAACTGTGAGGTTTTACTGCGTAAACTGGCCTGAGGGATTGCGGAGTTTTGGCGAAATGTGGAGAGGGGGCATCGCTTATTTTAAACATTGTTTGAAGTGGGAAAAAAAGAAGATTGGGGGATTAAGTTGAGGATTTCAAAACCTTACAGTTCTGAGTCGGTTTTATCTTCCACGGGCTGGTTTCGTTTGATCAGCCAACACTTTTTATCTCTGACACGAGGGGGCGCTTTGGACTCGCTCGTCAGCGGCACAATAGCGCAGACAAAGCCTGGAGCGCTGCACGATGACATGTGTTCACTGAAGGACTCATTTCAAGGCTAAGGAGAGTTTTACGTGAAATATGTCGTGTGAAAGTTGGAAAACCTGGAATGTTCGTGACATAACGTTCAAGTTTAGAGGTTGAAGAAGTTATTGCTTCGCAGCCAAGAGAAGGGGGACTCCCCTGTCCTCTGATCCTGCATCCTGGATCTTGAAAGGGGGGCACACAGGTTCATTTTTCTCACTACAAGAACATAGTAGAAGTCGAACTGTCCGTTTGTTTCATGTTTCAAGGAGACAAAGAAGAAGAAGAAGAAGAAGAAGAAGAAGAAGAAGAAGACGACAAGCTCCGCATAGTGTAATCCTGAACATCTGTGTGTGAATTATGCGTGTGTGTGTGTGTGTGTGTGTGTGTGTGTGTGTGTGTGTGTGTGTGTGTGCGTGTGGACATCTGCTTCCCATCACAGGGTTTTTCTGCCCCCTGTGCCCTGGGCTGCCACGGTTCAAGTTACCGTCAGAGAACCACATTGTCTCAGCATCACTTCAATCATTTTCTCCTGAAATTCCTTCATGTAATATTGATGTTTTTTTTTTTACCCTATTTTTGTGTATGTGTTGATTTTGGTGTCATATTGTGTTCAGGGGACGTTTTGTGCGGCAGAGCAGGTCAGAGACACTTCAAAAGAGCCGCTGACGTCACGGTAGCTGCGTGCTCGAGGTTGAACTTCATCTTCTGATTAAAGCAAGAAAAAAAAGCGCTGTAACTCTCTTGTTTTAGCTCTTTGTGTGTATTATATCAACTGATCGCGATGTCACCGGATATTCTGGAGCCAGATTACACAAAACAGTCACTCGACGTTCACACCTCAACGTTTTATCTTCTCAGCCAAACTTTTTGGCGCTCGAGCAACCACGTCAGAACTTGTGTTCAGGAGAAGAAACACTTTGTTTTGTGCCGTCCTGGGAATCGTTTCTTCTTCACGTACAGATTAGAAGACGCCGACTTTTCGCTCTGTGACGGACCCTCCGAATCATCCCAGAAGTGAAGGTTCTGTATCCAGGAAATGAGAGACTTCCAGGGGGACGAAGCGAGAGGAAATTTTGCCCGATTACGGATGCCACGCTTCGCAGACGCTCCGGTTTCGCCGCTCGTGTGTCGATCCTCGTCTTTGTTTTGCGTAGCAACGGCCTGAACATGTTTACAAGCTCGACTCCTGCGCAGAAACTCTGCATTCTTGCATTATTGCATGCTTATCAAGGCCACGTGAACCTGCGTGGCAGCCAGATGACCAAACATCTGACTGCCATACATAACACTTAATTACGTGGAAGGCGCTGGCCTCCAAACAAGGCCTGAGTTTGTACGCGGTGCAGTCGTCCTGCAGACGAAACATCTCTCAATGCTGTTTTTCTTCCGAAAGAGGAAGAGATACTTTAAGAGGGGTTTCTGAAGCCGCCATCAAGTCAGAGAAGCGACGAAACATCGAATATTATTCTCTTTTCATGGGCTGTGATGGCGCAAAGATGATGGTCCACGATGGCCCGGGAGTCTCTCGTCAGGGCGTCCTGCGACTGTCGTCCATCCAGTCGGTCCTCCGGGGTGGAAGCGAGTGAAGAGACGACTCCCGGAGAGTAAAATTTATGTGACATTCCTGCTCAGAGTTCACAGGCTGAGCGGCGAGGGTGCGCTCCTCTGATCTCCTGATCCCGGCCCCGCCGCAGCTCGTGACCCGCACGGGGGATTGACCGAGGAGCGCCTGTGTTTGCGGCTCCCCAAAGTTCACCTTGACCTCCTGGCGCTTTGAAGTCCCAGGGACCAGTTCCTCCCACCGACTGAAGTATAGCAGCTCTGTGGCGTCTCTTCCTTCGTGTTGTTTGCAGAGACCTCTTATCTCGCCGGCCCGCAGACGGCCCACTTTATCCGCCTCGTAAAAACACACCGACGTGTTGAAAGAGTCGCGCAACTCAGGGAACTGTGAGTGATGTGTGAAGAATAGAATAGAACAGAATAGAATAGAATAGAATGGAATGGAATGGAATGGAATGGAATGGAATGGAATGGAAGAGAGTAGAAAGGAATGGAATGGAATAGAATTAAATAGAATAGAACAGAAAGGAACAGAATAGAATAGAATAGAATAGAATAGAATAGAATAGAATAGAATAGAATAGAATAGAATAGAATAGAATAGAATAGAATGGAATAGAATAGAATAGAATAGAATAGAATGGAATGGAATGGAATGGAAGAGAGTAGAAAGGAATGGAATGGAATAGAATAGAAAAGAATAGAATTAAATAGAATAGACTAGAATTGAGTGGAACAGAATAGAATAGAATAGAATTAAATGGAATAGAATTGAATAGAATAGAATAGAAAAGAAGATAAATAGAATAGAATAGAATAGAATAGAATAGAATAGAATAGAATAGAATAGAATAGAATAGCATACCCCCAGCTCCTCCAAGGGGAACCTTCAAGATTCCTGGGAAAGCCGAGCGTCCAGTCCCTCCATGACTCCCTTGCTCGCCTTCGTGGGGCCGGATGACGTCGTCCCGACGGCTCCTTGGAGCCAAGACCTCCAGCCTGCGACGCAGCGGTCCATATCTCCATTTTGACGAAACCGCTGAAAGTCCTTCAACCAAAACACGGGCAGCGCCATTATCGCCACTGATCAAGCGGTTCCTCGGAGCAGCTGTCTCGCACTCGACACATCTGGTCCTTTCTTTCTCCTGCTTTCTCGGTGGAGCCCGTAAAGCACATTACTCTCGGACGTCAGGCTCAGAGTCTGCAACGAGCTGACAATCATCCTAAACAACATGTGCGAGGCACGCAGCCAGTTCACGCAGCGGACTTTACGATCGCTCTACGGATACATTAATGGAAAGCAGAGAGGATGTCGTTCTTCAAAAGCTTTGTCAGAGCTTTAAAGAAATACGCTTCCATGTCTGGACCAAGACATTGATACAACACACTGACAAGACCAGAAAATCAGCAGCTGCTGCTTCCAGGAGACAGACAGCTTCGCTTCCCATGAGCACTGAACACAAGAGCGACGAATCAAGAAGTAATCGACTGGCAGACCAGAGTTTCTACGAGGAGAAGCGAGTTCATTTAGTTATCAGGTGTCTCTGCTCTCCCTGCAGGTGAAAACCAGTTTGTTGCTGGTCTTTTGTCCTTCTGCTCTAAACTCTGATGGAGAAGCAGCGAGTCCAGTGTTTCCCTGATGGCTTCCAAGAGGCTCCGCCTGCTCGGAAGGAAACCAGCGAGGAACACGGCTGAATGTCAATTCATGGAGTTGAGAGAGGGCGACGTCTCACACTCTCCAGGTGATCTTGAGCGATGGAAACGAATCGCGACAAAACAGGAGACCAGAACTGACCAATCTGTCTGACTGAGGGTCCAGACAGACCTCGAAGACTGAAGAGCCCCCAAATTCATACTAAACTCTAATCCTCACTTATTTAGTCGCAGGATTACAAACCAGCCCTTTCTTTCTCTCTCTGACAACCACCCCAAAGAGAAAGAAAAGAAACGCGCAGAAGAGTGAGAGACAAATCTGAGCTCGCCGGTTCGGACGGAGCTCCAGTCGGAGAGAAAATACGGAGACAGGAAGAGGCCCACATTAAGACAACAGCAGGACCGTCACACGTGTTTTCATTTAACCCTTTGCAAGACGTCAGGTTGCCGGAGCTGGAATCCCCTCCAGTAAAGACAGAAAGTGGACGAAACTTTTGCTCAAACAGACACCTTTTGTCAGGATGTTCCTGTTTCAGACCACAGAAGCAGTAAACCCCTGAAGCATCGAGTCCACCTACCGACTTTCACGTTATCATTCTTTCAAATCATTGAAAAGGTTTAGAGACTAAAACTTGGATGAAACTCAAACAGATTCTCCAGCGACACCTGCACACTTTCCTTTAAAATCGTGACTCTCGTGTGCTTAATTTCCCAGCAGGCCCAAACGGCTCCAGGGACTCAGACGTCTCCCATCCCTTCTCGAAAGTGCAGCCACTTCCTCGTTTGGCATAATCCTGTTTTTTTCCTCTGCTGAGATTCGATTCCCATATTTTTTAATGCGGTGCAAAGTCTCCGTCGGACGGTTCCTTGCATTGTCGTCGTCACCCGTTTCCACTTTTTTTATTGTGAGCCGTCGTGTTGTAAACGTGTAAGCCTGACCTGAATTGATTGTTGTGCTTCAGCACATTCCCACACATCGCATCTCCAGCAGCCTTAAAGAGCGGCAGGCGGTAACGAGCGATAACGTCTATCTGAAAGGACGCCTCGTACCCGAGACGCCGCTTATGTCACGCATGAAAACCAACCGACGACGCTCTGCAGCTCGTGCACTTCCGGTAAATGACAAACTATACTCAACCTGTCATATAGAGTCACTTCCAAGTGTGTTGCTCTGTACAGAGTACCAGTCATCACCCTCAAAGTACCCACAGCGGCTCGATTTTCCACTAAATCGTTCAGCTGTCTTTGGCCTCCAGTAGGAACCACTTGGAAGCACCTGAAGTGTTATGATGGCTGTTTCAGTCACTGGTGGTCAATAACGCTTCTGTGTGATAAAACGCAATCTACTCACAACTGCTGTAGTTTCTCAGGTGACACACTGATCTGCGTCCTCCAATAAAACATTGACCCAGTGGAATTTTTTGTCATTTGTCCCTACGAGCCGATAAAAGAGACGCCAAGTTTGGAATCGCAGTGACGTTTTGGCAAACTGGTGATCCAAGAGGGGGTCCACAGGCCTATTTGGGGACATTTTGGGAGCCCTAACCGTAACACATCCGAATCATTTAGTCCTGTTTGTCGTTGAGGCGTTGTGTTTCCATTTTTGGCAGCAGCAACATACAAAGCCTGTCTCACGAAGCCAAAGACCTCCAAACAAAGGTGGGGGCACGTGCGTGTTGCGAAGAAGAAGTGGGGTTCGTCTGGAGAGAGAAACTGAGCCGGCGTGTGCGGCACACAGATGGGAACAATCCCTCAGAGCCGCTACATCTCACATCATTCACATGGAAAAAGGAGGCTGCGGAGTGGGGTGTGGGGGGGCCGCCGCCATTCCTCGGCACACACAAAGGGGTGCAGGCGACCGGACGAGGGGGTGGAGGTACGCACGAGCGCAGCAGCAGCAGCAGCAGAGCGAGGGGTGGAGAGGGGGCTGGCACAACGGGAAGGAGAGCAGGGAGGGGAAGGGGATGGGGGACGTCTGGGCGAACCTTCGGCTGAGTCCCCTGTAGATCTGGGCAGACTCTGAGAGAGGGGACTAGGAGGGCCATCGCCGCGGCTCGGGTAGGTGTGTGCGTGTGTTTGCGTGCATGTGTGTGACCACGAGTGCTTTCTTTAGACTCAGAAAACATCGAAATTTCGTTGAGTTTTTGGTTATTTGCTTGAGTTTCCCCCCCGAAAAACCTGGCTGTGAGGCCAGGCTTCCCCCCGCCCCCCCTCCTTTCTCTTGTGAGTGGATTAAGACCCCCAAGAATTTGCCCTTCTGCAGACTTTTCCAAAACATCACACCGTGTGTGTGTGGGGGGGGGGGGTTCATTTAACAGGGAGCACATCAACAAAGTCGGGTTGGAGGGGTTTAGGCTTGTCAAGAGAATGTTACTCGTGGACAGAAACTTTCTATCGGCGTGTGAGAGCAATTCTGCCGAAGCATTTGTCTCAGTCCAAGATTGGTCCTTGATTCGGATTAACGAGCCCAGCAACAGTCCAACAGTCTCTGCCTGTCAGGCACCTTGAGGACACTCTTGTTAAACCACCAGGTTTGCTGCAGCAGGTCCGAAGAGACGAATGACGAGATTCTGGACCCGAAGCTGCCGGCCTTTAAGTGCTTTATGGGGGAATCTTTGGTCTTTCGGACGCAATCTGTAACTCTGACCCCCAAAATCCGTCTCACTCAAGTTTCAATCATTGTGAAAAGAAAGAATAAGAGTAATTTCTCTCATTCGCGGCCGGTGACTCAGTTTCCGTTGCTCCCCAGACGACAGCGAAGACCCGTGCATCTGTGACCATGCGACTGGTGACAGTCTTCCTCCTGTCGGCGCTGCTTCCGCCGTGCCTCTCCCGACGGGACCCCCTGGGCTGGCTGTACGGACCCCGGGGCCAAGCCTACGCCGTGGCCGCCCTGCACACCGGCGCGGCGGCGGCGGCCGACTGTCCCGAAGAGTGCGACTGTCCGCCGTCCTTCCCCGTGGCCATGTACTGCGACGGGCGGGGCTTGACGACGATGCCCAACGTCCCCTCGCGAGTCAAGTACCTTTACCTCCAAAGCAACGCCATCGCCGCCATTCCCGACTCGGCTCTGGCCAACGCCACCAACCTGGTGTGGCTCATGATGCATCACAACCAGCTGACGTCCGATGCCATCGGCGAGAAGGTAAACCTCCATCTGCTCGCAGGCGTTTCCAGACACACATGAGCTCCAAAGCCCTGACGCTGCTCCAAATGATTGTCAGATGGCTGCTTTTATTGCTGTCCTAATGAAATAAATGTCTTCGAAGGTTGTTGTTTACTTTTTTCGTATTACTTGAGCTGTTTTTAGTGTTTGGTGTACAAGTCCTACATCTGTTGCAGCTCATGCGTCCGCTCCATAAATCTCCCGCTCTCGTTCTCTCTCTTCTGAGAAAGCACACGAAGAAATCGAGTGATTTATTCGTCTCAGCGGCATCAGCACTGTTGAGGGTCAAACTGATGCTCACTGCCGCCTGCTGTTTGAGAGGCAGAAGCGTGGACTGAAGAGAGTCGTCGTATTTCCCAATTTAAGAGCGCCGGCACAAACCTGCAAGCGAAGTTTGGCGAAAGTTTGAAGAGACGCCGAGCCTGCCAGCTGCTATCAATCAGACACAGACGGGCTCTTCTGGGCTTTGAGAGGAAACAGAAGAAGTCTGATGCTTTCCAAATGTCCCATTTAGTCTTTTTATCTACTCGAAAACTGGACACTTTTTCTCAGCTCTTGATTCTGCTATCATCCACATATTGTGAAGTTCTCTGTTCTTTTTTTTTTTTTAAAGGTCTTTCTGAAGCTTGAGGCGCTGGAGCGTTTATATCTCCAACACAACAACCTGACCAGCATCCCCTCCAACCTGCCGCGCAGCATCCAAGACCTGAGGATCAACCACAACAAGATCGAGAAGGTACCAGGACGACGTCTCCGTCTCATAACGCCAGTGCTTTTACAGATGGATTTTGAACATCAACATCCGTTGCCTAGGTAACACCCGCGGACCTCGGGGGGATGGATAACCTCACGGTGCTCTACATCCACGACAACGCTCTGACGGACGTCGGCTCGTCGCTGAAAGAGCTGAAATCGCTCACGCTCTTGGACGTCAGCGGCAACAAGCTGACAAAGGTGACTGCGCGAGCGCGCTGATCGGCCCCTCCGACACCCCCGTGACCGCGACCGAGAGCGTCACCCCGACTTGTCTGCTGTCTCAGGTCCCCGAGGGTCTCCCGGAACACCTGCACCAGCTCTACATGGACTCCAACGCCATCGACTCGGTGCCGGACGGCTTCCTTGGCGGCTTCAGCCAACTGCAGTACATCAGGTTGTCCCACAACCAGCTGACGGACAAGGGCATCCCGCCGAACACCTTCAACGTGACCGGGCTGGTGGAAGTGGACCTGAGCTTCAACAAACTGGAGAGAATCCCCTCGGTCAGCTCCACGCTGCAGCACCTTTACCTGCAGGCCAATCAGATCAAAGGTGAGCGGCGCTGGTGGTTCACCCTCCTTCTGGTGAACTGCTTTGGTTTCGTCACGAGTTGAGAAGACAGAGAAGGCTCCTGTCTGTGTCTGTCGCTTTAAGAACACAAGAGCGACGTCTGAGTCTCTTGCTGTCTTAGAAACTTAACTGGTGCACGAATATCCCAACATCCTGCTTCAGTTTAAGTCAGAATAACGCGTATTTTTACAGATATTGAGTGGTTTGACAGTGAAAATGTGTCGGCATCAGCCATCAACGTGTGGTCACAGTCTGAGTTGACGCCGTATCTCCTCGTCTCTCTGCAGAGTTCACGGTGGGGAGTTTCTGCCGAGTTGTGGACGTGACAAACTTCTCCAAACTCAGAACTCTTCGGCTGGACGGGAACGAGATCAGTCGCGTGGACATCCCGTCCGAGTCCTCGCTCTGCCTGCGCCAGGCTTCAACCATCGAGGTCTAACGGCGGGATTGGCGGCCGAGTGCCCGCAAACAGCGTTCAGCGAGTGAAACCGAAATCACAGCGCGCCCAAAGAGAGTCTTAAAAGTTACTGCCGGAGTCCGTATTCAAAACACTTCTTAGGATTATGTAAAAAAAGAAAGAAGAAGAAGCTTTTCTAGACGAGTTTTTAGAGATCAATAGCAGCTTAAACCCTCTCACAGATCAGCTTATTAACCTTCCAAGACTGATGACATTTAGAACGGATGTTTCCAATCTGGAAATGTAGTTTTTTTTACGTTATCTATGATGTACAATAGTGATAATGCTGTGTTACATGTTATGTGAATTGTAAAGTATGAAAGCAATAAGTACTCGAATCTGACCAAACTTTAACGTGGTCGACTCGGCATGAAAACGTCTTGCAGCCTTTGGATTCTACGAGTGCTTCGATCTCCTGAAAATGTTTTTGCACAATCTGTTTTGGGAGATCTTCAACGTTCCTCCCACATGACCGATGTTGGAGTAAATCAGACATTGAGGGGATTTAAACGTAGAAAGAAAATGTTCTTGTGGGCTACAGTAAGCATTGCATGGGTAGATTGTATCATAGCGACGAAGGGTTTTTGTATCGAGGCCCATTAAAACCAATAAAGTTTCACATTGATTCAAAAAAGTTTCTTTTTTGTATTTTTCAGATGTTTCGTTTGTTTGTTTTTTTTTAGCACCATCTTTTTACTGCTGTCTTTTAAAGGAGTAATCGATAAAAACCATCGAGGTGGCACACGAAAGGACACCACAGCCAACCACGACTTCCGAACATCGATTGACATATTTTGTATTGAATAGAGGACACATCAACAACCTTTATCACACTCATGGTATGTGTGCAATGTGAAGCCCTGCACACATCTCAGAACATTCTATTTTTTGGAGCACCGGCTTCAATAATTCCAAACTTTGTCAATTTTTCCGATTGCACCCTCCTTGTCTTTGTTTTGGGTGTGTGGTTCAGCAGGAACAGTTTGTCTGGAAAGCTGGAATCCATGTCGAACAAGTACTGCAGATCCCGAACACGAGCTGCTGTCTGAGGAGTTAATGGAAAACCACATTTATGCTCCATTTAAGTGAAGCGCAGTCAGACATTAAGTGTTTTAAAGCACAATTGTTATCTGTGATTCCCGTACACTTTGCTCCATGAGGCTTTGAACTACGGCAGAGTTTCTGTGGACGCATCTTCGTGAGGATGACGGACTGAAGCTGTTTGTTCACTCAATTAAACTTTTAAATTCAGGAGTGACATTTTGGGAAAGAAAGTGAACGAGTAAAACAGCAACTTCGTTTTTCTGTTCCAACTGAAACATTATTCATGCTTCAAGCAGACCATCTTTTGAAGGCTTTTATTTTGGTAACGGACTCCTTTGAAGTGTCGTTTCCCTTCTCCAACCTTGTCAATGTCAGCCAATAAGCAACCAAGGCCTTCGTTGTGACAGAGCTAATGTTTGAGCCGCACACCTCGACTCACTGCCTCACTCCCTGTTCACTTGTGGGTCAATAAGAGCATTAAACGCCTTATTTTACGAGACTGAGGAGGATTGTGAGCGCTGAAGTTTATTGTTTGTCTCTTTGACTCAAAAGCTGAAGCTTTGTTCACATCAGCTTCACGTCACAATGATTCTGAGAGGACTTGAGGCCACTTCTACGGAGGCGAAATGAGAGTGAGGCAGGAGGACGTTCGGCCCACCGCTGAATTCCAACCAGGCATGTTTACGCTCCAAGGAAAAGTTTTATTCATCCCAGGAGGACGACTGCATTTCAGCAGCCATAAATCACCTGGACGACAAGGCAGGTGGAGCTCCATGTAGTCAAAATAATGCAAAGGCCTCAAAAATACAGTGTTTCTCTCATCATCTCAAAGGCACGAGCGCAAAGCCGAAGTCGAGGATATTCTGTCCGTGTTACTGCGAACGCAGACGCCGCTTGATTTTAACAGCGGCTGTTTCTGATAGAGTTTTATTGTGAAGTTGTCAATCAGATTAAGTTTACAACTCATTTCAGAGCTAAAACACACACTTTTTTTTGAGACCACTTTGAAATGTGGTCCGTTTTTCAGAGGTTTTCAATGGCCAGGACAGCAAAAGTGGGCTTGGACTTGGCCAAACGTTCCAGTTCCCTGGACTTTACCCCGTTTTATCTCAGCCCTGCATCGCATTGTCACCGCATGTAGGAATTATTGACCAAAATAGTTTGGATTCACCGTCCATACAATTGGCTTAAAGGGACAGCGGTGAGCTCGTCACTTTCGAGTCTGTCCCACACCTGCGTCACAGGACACTCGGTACGATTCACACCTCAGCTATTTTTGTTGTTTCTTATGTCATTTTTTCTAACCTCAAAGGACTCCAAAATCTTATCATTCAGTCAAGGGAGCGAGGAGAGGCGTCACACACCGTACGATGTCATTTAAAGCAACATTAACCAGCCGGGGTCAGGGAGGGTGTCGTGGAAACTTCCATCGCCTTCACGTATCGGAAGGATTATTTGCGGATGCGGAGTAACAACCACCCACCTGGAGGGGGTGGATCACAGCAGGCCATTGGCTGAAGCCTCGCTCACTGGTGCTTAAAGTGGGCATTTCAAATGAACTTTGCAACAGTGATGCCGATCTGTCGCCAGCAAAATGAAGGAATGCAGCTTCAAGGATTTGATTCTCAGGAATCCTGCGGCGGTCAAACAGGTGAGTTTGGCTCGCTTGACTCGATCCGTCTTTGTGTCTGACACGTTTGTGACGGTTCGCGACTTCCTCCGACCAGGACCTGCACGTGGACGAGGAGCAGCAGGAGCAGAACCATGAGCGCGGAAACTGGGCCAACAAGAGGGAGTACCTGCTGTCAATGATCGGCTACGCTGTCGGGCTGGGAAACATCTGGAGGTTCCCGTATCTGGCGTTCAAGAACGGGGGAGGTACAGCAGCGCCGGCGCTCCCTCCTTCGCTCGGACCACACGTCGGGTGACATGCATCGGATTGAGCTCCTGGTTTCACACAGGTGCTTTCCTCATCCCGTATTTCACGATGCTCCTGGTGGCTGGAATCCCGCTCTACTTCCTGGAGTGTGCCCTCGGCCAGTTCTGCAGCCAAGGTCCAAACAACGTGTGGAGAATGGTGCCTCTACTGCAGGGTGAGCCTCGTTTAATGAGGGTTGTGGTTAATGGCCAACTATGGAAATAAGAGGTAGCCGCAATCCCTCACTCTAAACTCTTCCTGCCTCACGCCTGTTGCTGGGAAAGTCCAAGAGTCCGCGATCGGAAAAAGAAAAACTCCGGCAGTTCGGAGACGATCTGCTGATGGCTTCCTCTTTGAGGGCCATCTCAGATAAACACTGAAAGGCGACGGCTTCAGCTTCGTCCTTCCGTAACCTCGAACGAGGCGACTAAAGGGCAGCAGTCGCTCTCTATTTCAGTCCAAATCAGCAGTAAAAGCAGATAACCTATGAGTTCCTGCCTCCTCCAAAACAGGTCATAAAACTGGACGAAAGGAGGTCAGTGCAAAACAGTAAAACTTATTTGCAGATACTTTACGATGCGGTAAAAAAACGGTTATTTCTCCTGACGTTCTGCATCCCTCCGACTGCGTATTTTCAGCCTGTGGTGTCACCTGACTGGAACCCCATCATGCTTTTATTCTCTTGGTATCCCTCCAGGTGTCGGCTTCGGCACGGTGATGGTGACTCTGGTGATATCCGTTTACTACAACGTCATCATCGCCTACAGCCTCTACTACATGTTCGCCTCCATGCAGTCTCCGCTGCCGTGGTCCGACTGCTTCAGCTGGGCCGACGGCAACTGCAGCACCGCGCAGAGAGGTGGCGCTTCAGTCGAAGTTGACTTGAACACTTTGAGTTTTACATGAATGACCGAGTGAAACCGTTGTGCCTTTTTTTCCCCAACTGGGGCTCTCTGTCTCGGCTCAGTTTACTGTAACATAAGCGGTGTTTTGGTGGGCAACTGGACGGAGGAAAACATGACCTGTCCTACGTCGGACTTGGTCCCGATGCCGGTGCAGAGCCCGAGCGAGCAGTACTGGAAGTGAGAGCCGCCTCTGACAAGCATGGCCGCACGCACGCGTCATAATACTGCGGTTGCGTACTCAAACGCGTACTTCCTCTCCCAGCCGCGTGGTCCTGCAGAGATCCAGTGGTCTCGACGAAACGGGGCCTGTCGTTTGGTACCTGGCGCTCTGTCTGCTGCTGAGCTCCATCATCGTCGCTGCGTCGCTCATCCGAGGCATCAAGTCGTCAGGCAAAGTACGTCGACGGCCTCGTGACATCGACTTCTTACACGCTGCAGTGTTTTGTGAAATCGCAGGAACTTGATTCTATTCGACGCTCTGTTGGTCACGCGTTTACTGACCAAACATCAACCGGACAAAGATCTGATGCTTGGAAGCCGGTCCTCGCCAAAACTGACCTCCATCCTTCTCGTCTCCCTCCAGGTCGTTTACTTCACGGCGACGTTTCCCTACGTGGTGATTCTGATCCTGCTGATCCGAGGTGTGACGCTGGAGGGCGCCAAAGACGGCATCGACTTCTACATCGGCTCGCAATCCAACCTGACGAAACTGACAGAAGCGGACGTAAATATCCAGCCGAACTGTTGCACGTCGCGAGAGTGAGAAAGAGTTTGGATCGGAACGATTTCCGTGTGTTTCAGGCGTGGAAGGACGCTGCCACTCAGATCTTTTACTCCCTGTCCATCGCCTGGGGCGGAGTCATCACTCTCTCCTCTTATAACACCTTCAACAACAACATGTTCAAGGACACGATCATCATCACGCTCACGAATTCAGGTGGGAGCCTGATTAGCAGGATTATCTACACAAAAATGACACCTAACGCAGATTAAATCAACTGCAAGCAACTCGCCAACTGTCCTCTTTGCTTCGCAGGCACCAGCGTGTTTGCAGGCTTCGCCGTTTTTTCGATCCTGGGTCACATGGCTCACGTCTACAAGGTGTCCGTACGGGAAGTGGTGGACGAAGGTCAGACACACAAACTCCGAATGGCGTATACGTGAAATTTGAAGGACGCAGCCTCCGCTGACCCTCCTCGTTATCGCAGGGTTTGCGCTGGCATTCATCGCGTACCCGGATGCTCTTTCCAAGCTCCCCATTTCGCCGCTGTGGTCCATTTTGTTCTTCTTCATGCTGCTGACGGTCGGCCTGGACTCGCAGTTCGCAGGAATAGGTCTGACTCTGAGCTTCGGGTGACGAGCCTCTGCTGAGCGTCGATCGCTGGATCCTAAATGATGTGTCCTTGTCGTTAGAGGTGATCACCACCTGCCTGATGGACAGTTTTCCTCAAGTCTTCAAGTCGAAACACGGATTATTGACGGTGGCAATCAGTTGCGTTCTCTTCCTGCTGGGGCTGCCGTGCGTCACGAGAGTAAGTCGGACTCGGTTGAGCGAATCCCTGGCACGAGGCCGCTCGAACGAATCGTCTACGGGACGTTTTTATGACCGACGTGCGTCTGCGTGCTTCCTCCAGGCCGGAATCTACTGGGTGACCCTGATCGACAAGTTCGCAGGCAGCTGGGTGCTGCTCATCCTGGCTCTCTTTGAGATCGTCGGCGTCTCCTACATTTACGGTACATGTCTCTCAGTGCGCAGATCGCAAGAGCCAGACGACCTTAAACTTCAGTCGGCTGTGGTTCCTGCTTCACAGGCCTGAACCGATTCATTGAAGACATGGAGATGATGCTGGGGAAAAAGAGCTTCGCCTTCTGGCTGTGGTGGCGAGCGTGCTGGTTCTTCATCACGCCCGCGATCATCGCTGTGAGTACAAACACACACACACACACTGTTCACGTTTCTTTGGCTTGCAACTCATCAAGTTTCAGTCTTAAACAAGGTGATCCAGGAGATCAAAGTTGGTGTTTCTGTCCTCCAAAAGAGCTGAAACAGGTTTGGCCAAAGCGTGGCATGAGTACCAGGAATGGCACTCTGGCTCCCACTAGTGGCGCATCAAGGAATAACTGATTGGAAACACACAAAGCCTTCAAATATATTTGATTCCAGTAAGTTAATGTAAAAAAGCTCCATCTCATTATTGAACTCTGAAGCTCATTGATTGCCCCTCCAGGTGATCTTCGTGTGGTCCGTGGTCACCTTCGAGCCCCCCACCTACGGCGACATCCCGTACCCCGACTGGGGCTTGGCACTGGGCTGGTGCATGGTCGCGTTCATCCTGGTCTGGATCCCTGCCGTCGCTGTGTACAAGCTGGTCAAAGCGGAGGGGAACCCGTGGAAGGTTTGTTCCGAGACATTTGGTTTCGTCGTCGATTGGCGAAGGAATTCAACTTGAAACTCTCGATTTGATTCGACGCCACTTCCCCTCCGCAGCGCCTGAAGACGCTGTGCTCCCCCTCTGAGGACTGGCACCCCTACTTGGACGCCCATCGAGGAGAGCGCTACCCGAAGCAGAGCCCCCATCAGAGCAAGGACCCCGAGAGCAAAGCGGACGTGGACGCGCACGTGATCACGTCCTCCAGGCTCTGATGACCCTTCTCTCCTGTGGATGAAGCTTGATGTTATTGTATGTCTTTTATATGAAAAGAAATAATAAATAGATTAAAAAAATGACTTACATGTTGCTCTGATAATTTGACATCACGCTCGATCACACACTTGTGTCTTTTTAGAATACGTGCAGATGATTGATTATTTCTCTGTGTTTATTTGCGGGCACACCAGCACGTCTGTTCCAGGTCATGGACGTCACGTGACTTCAGTGGTCATCTTGTGGCCGAACGTCACCGACCTCAGACCAAGCGGTCAAAAGGGCGCCGGGGCTCAGACTCAGCACACACGCTGCTCACTCAGTCGTCAGTTGAGGGTCCACTTGTGGGTCCGATTCGATCCTACCAACACATCCAGGTTTATTCATCCAAAGCCGATCACACTTTGTTGTTGGAAGTCAGTCATCCGACTACAAATGTAAAAGAACTGCGCATCAGATATTCGTTTAACTCCGTGTAACATTCTGGGACCAACAAGAGTGAGACTTTGCGTCAAGCTGGCCACCCAACAGGCTCGAGTTTGAGGAGTGTCGGATCAATACTGGCGCCTTCGAGACTGTTCTGTGACACCGATTTTCTCAACTTTTCACTGCTGATCTGTGAGAACTTTGACGGAAACATGAGTCCAGTCTGCTCGTGTGTTCAGTGACTGAACACGCCTTGCGTTGCTCCTAAACACTTGTATAGAAATATACATACAGGCAACTCAAGTGTGGCGCCGAGAGCAAAAATCAGCTGGAATCTTACTCGTGGGAAAAACTTTCAAAGAATGGAGCAGGACAAGTGACAAATTTACGAAAAGGAGGCCTGATGCAGGTGTCGACGCTGATATTATGCTATTAATAGTGGATTAGATCAACGAGACGTCTGCAGATCTGTTGAGTGTCGCTCTATTCAGCTCCTATTTGATGTAAAGCAGCACAGCCGAGCGTCCTGCTATCAGCCGTCGGATGCTGTAATCATCGGATTAAAGTGAGCAGCTGTTGTCACCGGTCATAGGATCTCCGAGGGTTTCGGTCACTCGACGCTGTAATTACAGGTGACACAGGCGTGCGCGGCTCAACAGCGTTGTCATTATGGGCCCGAGTCACCGACCGCGAATTCAGACCGCCTGACGTTGCGACGGAGGCTTTAAGGAGTAGTGGTGACTACAAAAGCGTCGCAGCCTCCCACTGGAGTCACACAAACACTTGCGCACACACAAACAGAGACGCGTCACGGCCTTATCAGCAAACACTACATCGAATAATGACGTATATGTTCGGTAGAAAAGTGGTGCTTCTCGTTGGACATTCCTGTTGGAGCGACTGTGATGAATTCAAATGAAAACGTCACCCCAACTTACGACAAACGGGTGTCTGAGGAAGTCAGACCGACACACAACCGCCTCCAGGGGGAGGATCAAGGCCCCCGATTGGGCGGAGCGTCATTCGCTTGTCTCGTTGTGGGCACTGCATATATATGTATTTTAAAAAAAAAGGGCAGTGCAGTTGTGAGGAGCGGATGAATCGACATGAAGAAATACAGCTTGAACACTTTCAAGGATTTGATTTTCAGCAATCCGGCCGTCGTCTCCGAGGTAACTTTTCTCGCTCCGTAGGCGTCACGGAGACAAGACGACGTTCGCGGATTCGGAAGGAAATACTTCAAAAGACGCCTCGTCGGTTGACTCGTGACGTCAGACAAGAGGAATGAGTTCCTTTTTTTTTGTTGCGACGTTGTGTGAACAGGACCTGCACGTGGACGATGGCGACGAGAACGCCGAGCGTGGGAACTGGGCCAACAAGAGGGAGTACCTGCTCTCCATGCTGGGCTACGCGGTTGGACTGGGGAACATCTGGAGGTTCCCGTATCTGGCGTACCGGAACGGAGGAGGTACTTCCGTTCTTGCGTTCGTGCCACTTTTCCTTGTCGTAGCGCCGGTCCCAGCGCTGTGCCGTCGTTTCCAACAGGTGCCTTTTTCATCCCTTACTTCCTGATGCTGCTGGTGGCCGGAATTCCGCTGTATTTCATGGAAAGCGGCATCGGGCAGTTCTGCAGCCAAGGTTCCGTCAACATCTGGAGGATGGTGCCGCTCCTGCAGGGTGAGACTTTCAGGAGACTGATTAGTGATCACCACACTCCGACCTGTCTCACGTGTACACACCTGTAGTAAACTTTCGATTGTTTCCTGAACGACCTCTCCAGGTGTCGGCGTCGCTTCCGTCGTGGCGAGCTTGGTCGCGTCCGTTTACTACAACGTCATCATCGCCTACAGCCTCTACTACATGTTCGCCTCCATGCAGTCTCCGCTGCCGTGGTCCGACTGCTTCAGCTGGGCCGACGGCAACTGCAGCACCGCGCAGAGAGGTGCTCCGATCGTCTCCGGCTGAAACGACGGTCAAATGTCTCTTTTAGCCACTGGTTCTTCCTGCTTTGTCTTCAGGGTCTCGGAACTGGACTGAGGCAAACACAACCTGTCCTCCATCTGACGTCCACGTTTCACTGCAGAGTCCCAGCGAACAGTACTGGAAGTAGGAATCACGCGCTGGTCAAGAGACGCCAAAACACACATCCGTTCTGCTCCTCTGATTGTGCACATCAACGTTTGTTTCTTCCTCCCTTTCAGCCGCGTTGCTCTGCAGCGGTCCGCGAGCATTGACGAAACGGGGCCTGTCGTTTGGCACCTGGCTCTCTGTCTGCTGCTGAGCTCCATCGTCGTCGCTGCGTCGCTCATCCGAGGCATCAAGTCGTCAGGCAAAGTACGTCGACCGCCTCCTCCTAGAAACTTCCTGTCCGACAAAGGATTCTTACTGGTTTCTATGACGACAACCTCCCAAAACACAAACGTGACCAAGTTTGGGGAAACTCTTTAGATTATTAAATCTTGCGAACAGAGGAGCAGCTGGAGCCGAAGCCACGACTGACCTCCATCGCTCTCGTCTCCGTCCAGGTCGTTTACTTCACGGCGACGTTCCCTTACGTGGTGATTCTGATCCTGCTGGTCCGAGGTGTGACGCTGGAGGGCGCCAAAGACGGCATCGACTTCTACATCGGCTCGCAAACCGATTTGTCCAAACTGACCAGCTCACAGGTGCGTGTCCGGCAGCGCTGTTGAACCTCGGAGGGGTTGAAAAGCGTCAAACTGCTGCGGATCTGAACGACTTGTGTGTGTGGCAGCCGTGGAGGGACGCTGCGGCGCAGATTTTCTTCTCCCTGTCCATCGCCTGGGGTGGCCTCACCACGCTCTCCTCCTACAACAACTTCCACAACAACGTCTTCAAGGACACTCTTATCATCTCACTCAGCAATTGTGGTGAGAGGCTGATTTCCACCAATTTTTCGACCGCCGAACTCCCGCCGCACGTTCGCATCTCAGGCCAACTCGCTGTCCTTGTGTCTTTGCAGCCACCAGCGTGTTTGCAGGCTTCGTCATATTTTCCATCTTGGGTCACATGGCTCACGTGTACGGCGTGCCCGTACCGGAAGTGGTGGATGAAAGTAAGGAAGACAAAACACAGGAGCACCACCGATGGAGAGAATTCAAAATATGATTTTTCTTTTCTGTTCTTTTTTTCTTTTCTTTTTTCTTTTCTTTTCTTTTCTTTTCTTTTTACTTTTCTTTTCTCTTTTCTTTTCTTTTCTTTTTTCTTTTCTTTTCTTTTCTTTTTTTTCCTTTTTTCTTTTCTTTTTTCTTTTCTTTTTTCTTTTCTTTTCTCTTTTCTTTTCTTTTCTTTTCTTTTCTTTTTACTTTTCTTTTCTCTTTTCTTTTCTTTTCTTTTTTCTTTTCTTTTCTTTTCTTTTCTTTTTACTTTTCTTTTCTCTTTTCTTTTCTTTTCTTTTTT
>JASSRZ010000072.1:7103397-7117255 GCA_032164315.1 Malacoctenus gilli | reverse complement strand
GGCGGCGGAGGAGGGGGAGCAGAAGCAGACGGAGAAGAAGAAGAAGAAGAAGCAAAGAATACGAAGGCGGAGAAGAAGAAGAAGGGGGAAGAGGAATGAGGGAGGAGGAGTAGGAGGAGAAGAAGAAGAAGAAGAAGGAGAAGGAGAAGAAGAAGAAGAAGAAGAAGAAGGAGAAGGAGAAGGAGAAGGAGAAGGAGAAGAAGAAAAGAAGGAGAAGGGGAAGAGGAGGAGGAGGAATGAGGGAGGAGGAAAAGAAGAGAGGAGGAGGAGTAGAAGGAGGAGAAGAAGAAGCAGAAAAGGATGAAGAAGAAAAGGATGAAGAAGAAAAGGAAGAAGAAGGAGGAGAAGAAGGAGGAGAAGGGGGGAGAGGAATGAGGGAGGAGGAGTAGGAGGAGAAGAAGGAGGAGGAGAAGGAGAAGAAGAAGAAAGGAGAAAAGGAAGGAGGAGGAGGAGGAGAAGGAGGAGAAGAAGAAGGAGGAGAAGAAAAAGAAGAAGAAGAAGGAGAAGAAGAAGAAGAAAAGAAGGAGAAGGGGGAAGAGGAGGAGGAGGAATGAGGGAGGAGGAGAAGAAGAGAGGAGGAGGAGAAGGAGGAGAAGAAGAAGAGAGGAGGAGAAGGAGAAGGAGGAGGAGGAGAAGAAGAAGAAGCAGAAAAGGATGAAGAAAAGGAAGAAGAAGAAAAGGAAGAAGAAGGAGAATGAGTAGGAGGAGGAGGAGGAGGAGGAAGAGGAAGAGAAGAAGAAGGTGGTGAGGAGCGCGGCACTCAGTCGACACTCAGCGGCAGCTGTGCCCCCTCCGCAGGAGGGAGCCGAGCGACGGTATGGACAGGTGGACGCACCTTGCCGCCGGCGGTTCCCCAGTTTCCGGAAGCAGCTTCCCTCACACAGCCGGTTGAGCCGTTGCTGCTTGATGAGCTCCAAGATCTCCGGCTGAATCCTCTCCCGCAGCTCGCTGCAGCATGAGTGGCAGGAACAATCACAGGGGGCTCACCACACCCGGCAGCACCGCGAGCACGCAGCGCAGTTTCGAGGTGAAGCGTCACGAGCTCGACATGCGAGCCTCCAGAAAACACCGCGAAGCATCGAAAGCGGACAAGAGAGGAGCCGAGAGGCACACTGACATGATGGGCGGCGACTGGAAGTCGTCCTGGCTCATCCGCTCCGACTGCCGCAGACGCAGGATCTCCGAGTAGTTGAGGCCTCGCAGCTTGTTCTTCAGCTGATCGATGGAGGCCGGCTTCATGGCCAGAGCCCTCGTGATCTGCTCGCGCACCACCTGCATCACCTGGGTCCGACACACAGAGACGCACGCAAATGAAGCAAATACTTGCCGAAAACATCCAAACGATTCTTCTTCTTCAGATCTTCTTGTGTTGCTTGCGTTTGAGTTGTGAATCTTGTGACATTCAAGTTCAGAGAAGCCTCTTTTCTCTCCTTTCAGAGACCCGGCGCGCTGACAGACATCGTCTGCCTTTTGTAAAGGCATCAATATTTAAACGGCAGCGATACAAAATGCTTTCATGTTCCCCTGTTCACTCCATTGAATGTCTGGATGCGTAATAATTGCCATGCATTATTTACGAAACCTTTGGGCTGTCTGCTCGGTCACACACACACACACACAGAGCACAACACAGCGGCAGCAGCGTGTGTGTGTCCGTGTGTAGCTGCTCACATGGCAGGTGTGAAGTGAGGAGCAGCAGAAAAGCCACCTCAGCGGTTATTGGATTCAAAGCTTTCGGACAAGACAAACTGAACGCCTGACAGCTGGGGAATGAAGAGCCGCAGCAGCGCCGAAGCGATCAGCGGCCACTCCAACGTGTGAACCGCGCGTTCGAGTGGCCGACAGCTGTCCAGACGTCTCTCGGGAATACGTCCGTCCCCACATGTTGGACAGGACCGCGTCTTTGCCGAGCTCTCTCCATCGCTCTGTTCGGCTGCCGCTCCGGATCCCCTCCGGTCCGAGTGCCGTTAACGAGTCGTCCGAATGACACGGCGGAAAGGAGTCGTGTGGAGAAACCCCGAACAGGAAGGAGGTCCGTAACAAAACTACATTTCAGTTTTGAGTGAAATTAAGAAATTTAGGGTTGAAAAACGGATGAAAAACAACTTCAACTGCCAAAAACTGTTGATTACGAACGTTGATCACAAGACTAATGCCGGGCTCACGCCAGAAGACTGTCAATTCACATCTAACGACAAGTGTTGAGAGTTTTTAGTCGCAGACTCGCTTAAAGACTTTTCAAAGACTGAATCTTGTCGGGTCACGACGACATTTTTTTCCCATCATGCTCAGTTTGTCAACAATGGAGGAGAAGCAGCTGTTCGCTACAGCGGCACTTGTCAGTGAAGTGTTTTGTCGCGCTAAAAACAACAGAAAGAAGAGAACGCGGTCACGGGATGATGACATCACAAGCAGTTGATATGGAACAGGCGTGGCTGCTCTGCCCACAGCTCCACCCGTAGCGCCCCCTTTTGGACAGTCCATTTAGGCTCGTTTGCGGTTCGCTCCCCATGTTTGTTATTGAACGTCTGGACTTCCTGGTCCCGCCCTTTTTCAGTGCTCATTGGCTGTTGGTTGTGTGACGTCACTGCGACGTTTGATTGTAAAAGACTCGAGAAAGACTGGTACGGAACGCGGTCGCAGACTGCAGATTGCCACCTCGAACTTAACGATGGAGATGACGGGAGCGCGCCGCGACTCCACTGCGACCCTGAAGGACTGTGCAGGACCAGACACACTGGAGATACATTGACAGCGAGCAGCACTTTGCTCCTTGCGTTCGCCGAGTCGAGGTGCACGAATGACAAAGACATAAACTGCAACATTTGATGTAGATTGCAAATAAAACATGACGTCTTATTTTCCTGATATTCACACGACGTCCAAACCTTTAAGACCGAGTTTTATTGCCTGTTGCAAGACGCCGCTCTGTGGAAGCTGTTGGCCAGCAGACAATAACGTTGCGCTCATCAGCGTCTGAATATCGCGAAAAGTGAGGAGCTGGGGACCGGAATCTCCCACCTTATTGAAGTCTTCGGCCGTGGCCCTCATTTCCTTCCAGGTTTTGTTCAGCAGCTGGATGCAGACGCAGAAGAACTCCTCCCACGCCCGGTCGTGGGTGAAGAACATCGGGTGGTAGTCGTTGCAGCCTTCGTTAGCTGCGTGGCGAAACGGCAACAATTAAGTCCAACCCTGGTGCCAAAGCCGCGGTTTTCTTTCACACCCTCCTGCGCTCGAGCGACGAGTAGAGAAGAGCGGCGTTCACACACGAATGAGCGGCGACCGCGTAAACCTCATTTCGGGAACGTTTCAAGATGGTCGGACTGAGGACGTTGGGTGACTCACGCAGTTCTCCCACTTGGAGGATCTCGCACAGCATCCGGGTGAGCTCGATGGCGCAGCGGCCGAAGGGACACTCGTGCTTGTCCTCCCGGCTGCTGTTCTCCAGGACGATCTGTCCGGAGGGAGGGACAAGTTAGGTGGGACCGCCCGCCGCCAACCGTGCGGCGCCACGCCCGCACTCACCCTGATGTAGGTGTCCTGGTGAACCTTGGCCAGATACAGCATGTTGTCCAGCGCCAGCATCCCCGGAGGCGTCTGCGTGAAGTCCATGGCCGGGTTCACGTGGTTCTGCGGAGGAAGCAGAAAGACGAAGGTTTCATCCGACATCGAGGCATCGGACTCGACGGAGCTCCGTCGTGGGGACTCACGGTGAAACCCAGCATCTTGTAGTCCTTGGTGTACATGGCCTTTCGCTTCTCGGTGCCGGTGGGGTCGTTCTCGCCATCGAAGGCGATCCTGCGCAGCTCAAAGATGATGTCTCTCTGGGCCTGACGGGAAAAGAGCACGACTTTACGGCACACGGTGGAGAGCAGACGTCCTCGTTGGAGCGCTCGCCAAAACAGGACAACGGTCCTTTCCTGGTCTCGTCGTTGCACTTAAATCAGAGCCTGTTTCAGGCCTCTGTCACAGTGAGGCTTGCAAACTGTCTCCACTTGATTGACTGTGTTGTTCATCTGCATGCACGGCGTTTAACTGCTTTCATTTTCTCGCCCAACTCATTAAAAGCCTATTAGCGCTCATCACAAATACATGGCAAGATAACGAGTGCGATTCTACCTGGTCGTTCGGGTCCATTTTGGTCATCATTCGTTCCTCCAGAAGGTTAAAGGTCAACACCTGCAGCACATACAACTGATGCGCCATTTCCGCCTTGATCGGTCGGTTTCCTCTGATGACGTGCTATGAAACAGGAGCCGCGAGGTCACAAGCGAAAAAAAAAGGCAAAGAAAACACACCCAAAAATCAATGCAGAATAACAAACAGGTGCCGTTTCTCTCCAGCAGCGAAGGGGTCGCGTCAACAGGGGGACAGACGGGCCGCTTTGGCTTCCCGGGGAGCCGCACAATGCTGGAGCGGTTCCAGCGGGACGCCGGAGCGCCGCTCGGTCCTCGCTGACATTTGCAGCCAGTCCAGTCAGGCACTTCCAGACGAGCGCCGAGCGGAATCATTTTCAGAGCCGATTTGGTTCCACTTCACGCGCCCGGCGCCGTCTCGCGTTTGCCGGCTGCGTGTCGGCGCTCTCCGAGCGAGTAAGGCTTTCCATTTTCACCACCTGCTGGTCCCCGGGATGAAACCCTCGCCGAGCGTCTCAGTGGAGCACAAACAGGAACGTTTTGCATGGAGAGATCCCGCATGTTTTGATTGTAAGCCGTTTCCAAGACAACCGCTGGAAAGGGCTTAAAACCTCACCGGGCTCGGCATCCGAAAGGAGCCCGGCGTTATTTCTGAAATCCCTTTTGTTCCCCACATCTCGGACTCGGTACTCACGTTGAGGATGATGGACCGCAGGTGTTTCTGCGCGAGAGTGCTCGCCATTTCCTGAGGGCGCAGAGATTCATTATTCCAACCCACAAATCAAAAGGAGGAGCGCGCGGCTGTGACTTTCGCCGAAGAGGCGGAGTTTCCGTCACTCGTCTGAACTACTCGCTCCTACTGCAAAATCTCTCAACAGTCTGTCTGCTGCTGCAACAAGCCATGGCTGCATCCCCACTTAAATAATGGATTACGCAACGGGCTGCTGCTGCTTGTTCCCGTGACACAAATAAGAGCTTACAGAGTGAAGGAGACTTGGAAATGGCGGCATGGTCCCGGTGACAGATGTGTACTCACAGTGAGGTGCTGCTCCAGCGGGTTAGTATGCTCCTCCTGCGGGTTCATGCGGGGAGGGGGGGGGGGGAGCGGGGGACACGGGTGCGACGGGAATGGGAACAAAAAAGTGCACACACGTGGACTATGAGACACGGGGAAACATCGGCAGCACGGCATGCAACGCCACAAAGTACGGCATCGTGTCAAAGGAGACAGTCGAGAGACAGTCGAGAGACACTCGGCGACAAGGACGTCCTACTGATCTCAAAATAAGACCCGCGTTTCTCTTATCAGAGCATCAAACAGTCAGTCAGTGCTGCCATTTAAACAGCAGTGTTCTCCTTCTCAGTTTGCCCTCTAGTGGCGAGTAGCAGCAACTCAAACACCGTTTTGCATTTAAATCCAGACGAATCTGAAGCTTTTCTTACAACAGTCACTCAGTTGTGCAGGAATCGTAACCAACACTGAGCGTTCACACACTTAAAACATAAAGAATGACTTCCAACAGGCCTGAGAATCTTTCGTCCACATTTCCAGTAAAAATCAGGAAAGTGTCAAACATACACAAGCTTTAATTCTGCGTTTTCACTCGTTAATGGTGTCAAAGTCAGACTTTGGAACATTCAGAAGTATATTGTTGATGGTCCCATCCTCGCCTACTGGTCTCTGTGGGACCTGGCGAACACATTTTCCCCTATTTGGCTTCCAGTGAGTCGGTTTACAGGCCTGCGATTTAGAGACAAAACCCCCCGAAAAAGGACAAAACAAAAGTGAGCAACAAAATTAAAAACTGTGGGCTGCTGTTGCACAACGCGGACGGGGAGGAAAAAGTCACCGCCGCAGAGTGGGCAGACCACACAAACATGGCACGACATGAATACGGACCGCACAGAAGCACTCCCTCTTCCAGTGTTTGTACATTTGTTTGTGCTGCAAAGATTCCAAACCAACGCTATTGAATCACCGTCACGTCGTATTAAAGTGGGAAAAAAAGCGAAGCAGGACGTCGTTTTTGTTGCCGTGAACTCTGTTTTGGTTCATTCGCCGCCGTTTGCGAGCTCCGCTCGGCGCCGCGTTATTCACTTGACGGCACAAAGAGCTCGAAAGGAGCTCGGTTAACGATCACAGAGCGACAATTACCAGGTGCCCTCAGAGTGCGCTCGCAGCAACACGGTGGTCTGCTTCGAGAAGGACAAATGTACAAACGTCAAAGTTAGACGAGAGCTATTTTGGGTGAGCGTGTTGAAGCGATGAGTGTCAGACAGAATCCACCACAAGACAGCCGGCAGACAGACGTCCCTCCACGATGGATTAGCTGGAATTCGCTCTCTGCGGCAAAATTTAGCAGTAGCCGCGAGCCAAAGGCCTCGAGTTGTCCGCTACGAAAGACATGGACGCGGTCGGGAAGGAGGGAACATTGCTATTCTCGCCAGTCCTCTCCTGCGGCGAGCGCGGCGCACTGACCTGCCGTCTGTCTTCGGGCGCCTTCAGGAAAAGGGCGTTGATGAGCGCGATGGCGTACGTCTGGATCTCCTGGTTGGACCTGGAGAGACATCCGGCGGCAGAACAAGCCGTTAGAAGCATCGTGCCCGCAGAACAGCCACACGAGGCTCGACAGGCCGACGGCTGAACGGCCTGCCGAACTTTGAGTCTTCCGGAACGGACTCAGGACGAAAAGAAGCCTCGATTTCACACCAGGATTTTCTTCGAATAGCCGTTTTACGGGACACAAGTCTCACATATATTATTCTAAAAGGTCTAAAAGAAACAGACTGCTGCTGTACGGAACTACACTGTCGCACCAGAAAGTATTAACTCCCCTTCCACAATCCGTTACTTCTTAAATTACAGTTTTTTTTTACTTTACGTGAAATATTACTGAATCTGTGCACAGTCGAGATTTCTCGTCGTCTTTATTCGAACGAGGCAATCTGTCCGTCCTGATCCCGAGTCGCGTCTCGCTTCCTTCAGGTCACCCCGCGCTGCTCTAGTCTTTCTCAAGCCCCGCCCAGTCGGATCAGAGTGCAGGGGCTCCCCCTGTGCATGTGTGTGTGCTCACACTTGCAGGTGCCCGATGAGCTGTCCCACGGTGATCTCCTGGGCCACTCGGTGGTACAGGCTGTGGCTGTTGAGGACCATGCTCTCCAGGATGGCCAGCGAGCGCTGCAGGATGGACACGTCCACCATCGGCTGGTTCACGTAGCCCGCGATCTGAGGGAGGCCGCCGAGGGAAGCCGTTCGTTAACACGATTGGTCGAGAGCGCGCGCGTCTCGAACCAAAGTGGTCCGACGATCAGCGAGGGGGTCTTTTTCCCCCCGAATTGACATGAATTCTTGACGAAACAAAGGTGCCACCAAGGACGAAAACTCCTCACATTTGCCGCAGAGCAGCGCTCAACGGCGGCAAAAGTTGCTAAGCAACAGGACCCACGCACTTCCACCGTTCGCTAAGAAGGTCAAGTAATTAAATAAAACTGCGCGAATAAAAAGGAACGGAGGGAGAGAGACCTTGAAAGTTTCTCAAAGGGACATTTGAGCAGGCCGGCGTCTGCGAAAGTCTCATGCGTGGGATGAATTGCTCCCTAATTGGAGGAGGCACCTGTTTGATGAAGGACAGGGAGATGAGGTCCCAGGACACGATGCTGTGGTCCATCAGCTCCAGGAAGGCGGTGAGCGTGAAGGCCAGCATCTCGCCGAAGCTGCGGGCAGAGAGAGGAGACAGAGAGGACGTGTGGACGTGGCCTCCACCGCCAGAAAGCGGCTCGCCGTCGTCGCTTACTGAGTGCCGCTCTCCACGAGCCGCGCCAGCGTGGCGATGCCCTCCATGTTGATGAACTCGGTGGCGAAAGTGGGGTCGGCCGACAGCTTGGCCAGCTCCTTCAGAGCCTCCAGGCGGGCGTCGATGCCGTGGGACTGGATCCTCTCCAGGAGCTGCCGAGCCGCGCGGGCCTGTCGGGGACGGAAAGAGGCGTTTTCACGCTTGGACGTCGCTCGCCCACCAGGCGACCGACTTGGCGCAAGCTGCCAAGAGACCAGAGCCGAGCCACGGCGCTTCATAATTCACTTGTTGTTTGGAGGGGGAAAAAGAGAGTCCGATGAGCCGTGGGTCCGGATTACGAGACGACTCCAAATTGCACGGTCAAGGTCTTTATGAGGCGGATTTCACACATAAAAAAGTCCAAGGGTGTTACTGATTCTCACTGTCCTCCTGACGCTTTTTACATGAAATCTGCAAGTGTTGCCATTCATAAACACGCTTCGAACTACCTTTAAATGCTCAAGCATGATTGGACGTTAGACCGAGCTACTGATATACAAAATGGCCTCTCTTTTCCTCTGAAACTCTAAAGATTCGTCTGGTTGTAGGAGAGAGACGTCAAAACGTCTGAACGATTCTCTAACTTTTATATTTGAAATCCTTCTGAGGCCTCTTTCATCTGCAGCTCGAAATCAGATTCGTATCTGACGTTTTTCTGACGCGACTTCGGTCCGAATGCTCGTTTTCATCCGGCTTTTACGTCCCAGTCCCGCCGGCCCGGACTCTGAGGTCGCAGCGCCGGCTCTGCTGCAACTTGTCAGACTCATTTTGGCAACTTCAGCACATTCGGAGACAGAAGCGACGTCCACGATGAGGGAAAACACTCGACAGGACGAACGTCCAAGATACGTCCGAGTTCTCGCGGAGACGCTGTCGGAGCCGTCCCTGTGGGAGGGGCACGAAACGCACCAGCAGTTCATTGGAAGGCGGATTATCATATCATCACGAGCGAGTCAGAGGAAGCCGTTATTGATCACGGCAAATCCCATCGGCTCCCCTCATCCTTTCTGGAGGAAGTGCTTTCGCCACAGTGACACACGGACAGTTTGGTCTTGAGAGGGAAACTCGCCAGGCCTCTTTGGGCTGACTTCACACTTTTCAAGGACATCAAAAGCGACGGAAAACAACCCCGTCAACCTACGAGGGAAAAGCGAACTCACAGGAGAAATCGCCAGTCGGAGAATGGTCCCGTTTTTGATCTCGCCGCGACTCTGAAAGACAAGAAAGGACGGTTGGCGGGGTCTAATCTCCACGTCCTCCACACAGGGGACGGAGGGAAACAGCGCGGACTCACCTGCTCAGTGATATAGAGCTGAGGGCCGTCCGCGTAGCGCAGCGCGAACTGCTCTGAACCCGACAAGGACCAGCTGAGGACAAGAGCGGAGAGATGAGAGGCGCCGAGAAGCAAGTCGGGAAGTTGGAAACAGTGTAGGAAGGCGATAATGCAGCAAATTGTAGCGTGCGTGAACAAAAGGTTGCTCAAAGTCAGCCCGTTCCCCTCCAGCAGTTGTACCGACACGAGTGGCAAAGCGCGGGATGGTGCAGGAGAGTCATTCAGTGGGTGGCAACAGCAAAGTGCAGAAATCTTCCCATTTCAAACGGTAAAAGGAGGCAGTGGGCAGATGCAGCCGCGTCCAGAGGAGGACGGGGGCACTCCATGTGTGGCTCCCACCGCCAAAGAGAAGGAGTTCAAAATACACAGACTGCCCTCGCTCGACTCGTCTAAACTCAAAACGGCATGTTTACAGAATGAAGAAACATCGATCCAACTGTTTGGAGAGAGGACGCCGCAAAAGAACCAGAAATTTAATGGCGACGTTCTCCGAATTACATCGATTTTAGAGCCTTTTCGCACGTTCGTCCCTTCGGACTGGACGTTTTATCTCAAGCTGAAAACAGTCCGAGAGATATGACAGGTACGAACAATAATCTGTGCTGATCTCAGTGACACAACTTCAGGGTAAAGAAGTGCGATTTGTTGTACTAGATACCGTTTCTGCACAACAAACACAAAATACTTCCTCTCTTTCTTCCACCGAGCTTCTAAAGTTAGGATTGTGAAAAATGTTCACCTGCAAGACTCATCTCTTGATCTGCGATTACCGTGAAGCGCGAGATCTGTTCACGGAAACGACCGGAAAGACCGAACTCAAAAGTGCGTTGTTGTGATCTCCAGGAAACCGCAACCTCAGAGCGTGCGTGTGAATGCGCCTGCTGGGAATGAAACCATGGGAGCGCGACTCACCCGTCACAGACTTCCCGAATTATTGACGACAAAGGTCTTTTCTACAACAGGGGAGAGAAAAAAAAACACACAAGTGAGATGACGACATTTCGAAGAAGTGAGACATCGAGCCTCCTTCCTCATACTGCTTTTTTAGGCACCGCTGAGG
Source organism: Malacoctenus gilli (assembly GCA_032164315.1). Classification (NCBI taxonomy): domain Eukaryota; kingdom Metazoa; phylum Chordata; class Actinopteri; order Blenniiformes; family Labrisomidae; genus Malacoctenus; species Malacoctenus gilli. The sequence goes on along the minus strand of JASSRZ010000072.1, from coordinate 7,106,893 downwards.
ACGGTTCCAAGTACTTCTACTTCACACAATGTGTCATGACAAGGATGGAGCACTATTCAGCATTATGCAAACCCAAAACACGTTCCAGCCTCGCTCCCGCCTCACGAATACTAAACAGAGTAAACGCTGGGCAGAGTTCTACTCTCCGCTCCTCAAACGGCACCCCGGTGGCTGCTGGGCGGTACTGCCGGTACACGCGACGAAGCGCTCGTCGTCACCCACACAGACCTGGTCCATCTCTATGAGCTGAGCGTTGGCGCCGGGCCATTCGATCGCCACCTTCACGATGTCAGCCGGGGGCGGCATGGCGCTCTGTCTGTCCGCGCCCGAGAAGACGGGGGAGAAGAAGCGAACACGCGGCAGTTATTCAGACATGTTTGGAGGCAACATCGCAGAGCGCACGCAGCAGACGGTGTACGTTACCTAACAGATTAGTGCCGATAAGGGTCAGTCGCTGTCACAGCTCGGCTGGATGAAGCCCCTGAGTCACTTCCCCTGTGAAAACAGAAGCGCACAGCAGGTCAGGCGAGCCGACCGGCTCAGATTTCTTCGTCTTCTCTCCTCCGTGCCGAGTCCGTCGGCAAACAGATCAATAAGCTCGGACTGGTTTACAAACCCACACACACACACGCGGCCACATAAATAACTTGGCCGGGTCGCGGCGTCCACCTACTGAGCTCTGTGCGTTGAATTTCGTTGCCCTTCTCATTAATTTGGCCGTGAATCACGAGAACATCTTGACTTTATGATTTCTCTCAAATTGTAGCTCCACTTGTAAAACGCTGCTGACATTTTATTTGCCAAACTTTCACCTCCTTTCAGCGTTCACATTTTTCACTTTTTCCCGACGTAAGAGTGAATCGAGCCACGGACTGTGCAGGCTTGAAAACGCTCCCGAATTTAGTCGTTTTGAGTCCCGTTGGTAGAAAACATCCCTCGCGTGCGTCGCCAGGCCTCACCTTCATGGTGACTTGCTCTAATATGTGCTACAACGGCCCTTGAATGGCCGAGGACTAAGAGCACGGCAGAGAGCACTCTGTGGCAACAGAGGGGGGATTTGTCTCTGTGCTCCGACACGGAGAGAGCATGAAAAGCTGCCTGACAGATTCAGCCCGTGATTGGACGACGGGCAGCAAAGGAGAGGAAGGGAAGGGGGGGAAAAAAAGGCACCGCTGCTCTCCAAATGGCTCTTTGCAGCGAGGGTACAAAACACTTTGTGCGCCGTACAACCCCGCGTTTGAAAAGAGATCTCACAAATTCCACTTTCTTGCAGTTAAAACCCCCCACTCCAGCAAACAAGTCTCCTCCCTGGGGATTTATTAGCGGTTTTCCCTTTGAGGAGCTCCCAGACACGCCGTCTGATGAGTTTGAACGTCTGTTCTATAAATACGTCGGCCTGCCAGTTCGCATCAGTGACGGCAGCGACGGCTGGCGTCTTGACACTTTGATCGCGGTTGAACCAAGAGCACATTTTGTTCTCCAGCACAAGTTTACTCTTTTGAGAGAGCGGCAGCGGCAGCCGGCTCATCTTTGCCCCGCAGACGCCGGCTCCTCATCATAAAAACATCTCGGCGTTCGCGGGGAAGAAATGAAACTTTGGTACGATGATGAATAATAAGCGAGCCCGAGTCCTTTCGTGAACTGCGCTCGCCACCTGGTTCGTCACAACAGAGCTGAACAGACTGCTCGACGGCGACGCACAACATGTTAACATCCCAGTAATTACAGGTGGATCCAGCGAACGGTGTCAAAACCGCCAATTAAACTCCGATCGCGAGCGCGCCGCCCACGCAAGCGTCACGAGATCCGCGCGCCCGCTCTGCTCACGTTGGCAAAAGTTTCTGCTGCGAATTTTGTCAGCGCCGAAATTCATTTGTTCCTCGTTAAGACGGCATTCATCGGCCGCAACATTCAGACCGCTGACAGACATTTTGAATAACAGCATCTCTTCAGCATCACACCTGTCAGTGGGAGGCAGCAAGGGAACATCTCGTCTTGTGATGTGTTCCAAGCGGGGACGAGCGTGAAGGTTCATGGAAACCAACGTTCAGGAAGATCAGAATATTGGAGAGCTCATCAGAGATCCGTTCACGGTCAATGACGTGGAATTTTGACGCTCTGATGTTGGCACTTCGGGAAGAGACGCAACACAGCTTCCTCTGCACTGCACGAACCACCAGGAGGAGGTTTGACTCAAGGAGCGAGGCAGAGGGCAAACGTCGCTATCATCTCTATTTGCCCCGACTGAAAAACGAATCGACTCGGCCTCCTTTCCGGCGAAAGGCAAGATCCTTCCACTTAAAGGAATTACCTCACCATCTATCACACAATAGCCAGCCTCGCTGTCAAACAGGGAGCGGGTGAGCAGCAGGCAAATTAGATACGCACAAAGTAAACGTCTGTCAGCCAGTGAGGAGCAACAACAGCGCTGTCATTATCTGGGCGCAAAACCTACAAAGGCCCGTGACAGACGACGATGAAAAACGGCGAACGCACAGCGAGCAGCGAGCTGGAGCGCGAGTGGGTGGCCTCTGCAGAGCCTGGTGAGTGGGGCCACCAAGGTGGGATGCGAACAGGGACATTGTCCATTTCCAAGACAGGAATATCCCAAAAAAGGATTTGTGTGTCTGTTTAATCTTCGTAACTCCCGTTACCACCCTGATATGTAGAGCTGTCATTACTAGAGCGCAAACAGCACCCAGAGGCTGCCTTTTGTTGTGCTTTCAGAGTGCTCGTATTCAGGTTCAGCTGCATATTTTCTGAGAGTCACTTCCTGGTGCGGGAGAGCGCAAAAGCCTTGAAACGTTCACAGGCTGTGGAGGAGAGATGTGCCCGATTGTCGTCAAGTCGGCTGCTTTTCTCACCGACAGCCGAAAATACAATGGCAGCTGTTACAAACCTCACTCCCACATTTTCTTGAGGAGCTGGAAATGGTAAACACCCTAAATTGGCGAATCAGCAGTCAGCGCTGACTGATCAGCATGACTGTGTTGAACTATGTGGCCAATTCAATTTTAAAATGACCAAAAATGAAACAGTCTTTGTGAAAAAACACCAAAGACAGCCGCCTGTGGAAGAGCAAGGCGTCTCGGTGGAAAAGCAATCGAAAACAGAAGAAGTCTTGACACCAATTTCCCTTTTCTCCAAAGCCACAAATTAGAGGAACGGACCAGCGGTGAGATCAAAACGATCCGGGCTGATAAAAGCACAAACAACGCGCCATTTTTCAAACACGAATGCGGGTTTCGTATGGTTTCTCTGTTATGTAAGAAGAAGAAATGCTCGAATACTCAGAGTCTGGTGGAGTAAAAGTCTGCAACAGGTAGGAGAGGAGCAGAGCAAATGTGTCGTACAATGTGCACCATGAAACTGAAGCCTTTTGTGGACACATCATGTGCCAGGTACGAGAATGCAACGCGCCCGGCGACACAATCCGACAATTCAGCTGGAGGAGCTCGACCATCTCTGATAATGCCGGCGAGCGAGCAAACAACAA
>JASSRZ010000072.1:7065558-7085492 GCA_032164315.1 Malacoctenus gilli | reverse complement strand
CGCTGAGTTTGCACGGAAGCGTACAGATCAGACATGACGGACACGCCGTCCGTGACGCCGTCGTCGTCGTCCTCCTCTGGCTTCGCCGCCGCCGCCGGCTCCTCCAGATGCACCACGTCCGAGTACTGTGTCGGCGGCGCCTGCGAGGAGCTGCAGGCCGACTGCGCCCGCGGAGCCTTGAGGGCGAGGTTGGCGTAGCAATCCTGATTCTTGGATGCGGACAAAGAAGAACTTCGTCACGTCATTTGGAAATCCTCAAGGGTCTTTTCTGTCAAACAACCACCTGTCCTGCCGAGTGCTTAGATGCTGCTTTATGCTTCAAAAATCTTACCGTGACGTTCCTCGAAGTTTGGAACGCGCGACGATTCTCATCTCTATCGACTGAAATGGCATTCAGGCCATCTGGACTAATTGTGACTGTTGCGGCTGCAGAATGGTCAAAATATCTGCAATGTTTCTGAGCCTTTTTGTTGTCTCAGTTCGAAATATCCGGCCTCTTGAGTCTGAGTTCAAACTGTACCTGGGCTGTCAGATTAACTCTGTGCTGATCCCTGACGGAGGAGGAGTTCAACGACGAACGGGGGGCGTCGTCTTCTGTCGACAAAGCCACAACGGTGAAGAACGGCTCCTCGCTCGCAAGCTCGCGCAAACTCTGGGAATCCACTCACTTGTTTCGGGGTACATCAGGTTTCCATAAATAGGATTCTCTTCCATCTGCCTGGAACTTTGGCTGCGATTTGGACAGGAGACATCGTTTGACGAGACAAAGACACAAATGTGCCGTCCAAACAGGAAAGTAGCACCCTTGTTGCTCACCTTCTTTGACTCCCATGGCGCCGCATCTTCTTCGCTATCGCAAGTCACAGGACAGGCACATTTACAGAGCATCCATTTCAATCGATCAATGAGGAAAACAAACGTAAAAAGCAGGAAAAACTCACCTGAGCAACATTTGGATATACAGAGCAAAACGTTCAATATCAGAGAGAGGGAGAGCGCTGCAACCAGACTCCAAACGAGCGCACACCCTGAAGACAAAAACACACACTCTCTTCAGCACCGGTCCTCCTAAATATAGTGAAATCCCATCCAACAAGGCTGCAACGCGGACTGAATCCCCCCTCCTGGCTTCGATTTTTACATGTTTATGTTTTTGAGGATAAGACTCAGACAGGAGATGTGTGGTTCAAATGTCCTGCGGTCACCCTTCAGGCTAAATGAAGCTTATGGAAAGTGGGGGCGGAAGGACAGACGCGCCTCCCACCCGCAGGCAGCAAAAGTCACACAGCAGTGCAGCAAGGACCCAGGTGCAAACCGCAGCACCGCAGCACCGCTGTCACCCACAGAACACTTTGGGTTTAGTCGAAAGGGTCTGAGAGCAACTGCAGGGGATTTTGAGGGTTTAGTTTAATGGCACAATAATATTCAAAAGAATTTTGTTTTTTAAAAGGTACCTTAGAATTGCGTAACTCACTGATTTTAAGTTTCACACACAACTTTATTTGTATAGACCAGAAATTATTGGAATAACAATAATAATAATATAATAATAATAATAATAATAATAATAATAATAATAATAATAATATAAAAATAATAATAATAATAATGATATAAATATAAATATAATAATATAAAAATAATAATAATAAATATATATAAATATATACTGGTAATTATTATCATTTTATATATTTAAATTATTATAGTTTAATACAATTAAATTATTACAATTTAATATAATTAAATTATTATAATTTAATATATCTAATATGATTATTATTAATAATAATAATAAATTATTATTTATTTGTATTTGAGCAGAGTGGGGGAAAAAACATTATTATCACGGAGGCGGATCACACTCAACTTGAGGAGGTGTAAGTGAGTTGTATCTGTTGCGTTCCTGCATGCAGTCAACACAGCAACTAAACAAAGCCAATGTGGTAAGCGAGTGAAGGATCTGCGTTCAGCAGGAGGCAGGAGCGTTTGCCCGTCTGACTGCGTTCAGACATGAGCAGCAGTAGCAAATGTGGTTTTATTGAGACACTTGCAAGATGCACGAGCATGTACACTTGCATGTTGCAAGCTCAGCAAAGCATGTTGGAGACATTTATCTTTGGAACCTTTTGCACGCTGCGGTTTACAGTCAACAATGCAGCATTTTCCCTCGGACCCTTCAGGTGCCTTTGAATTCTGGTTAAAAGTCTTTTGGATGTCTTCAAAACCAAGACTGCGCTCTCTAGACTCAGCAACAGCTCAAACCTGCTATTTATTTGAACAGTCTACTTTTTTTTCCTGCAAATAGTCCTTCAACAATGGAGAAAAAACCATTTAACTCTGATTACGACTGCTCATTATGTCATTACATAAAGTGCTGCAATTTGCTTCAGAGCGAAACTGCACAAGCGGAGTTAATTCAACTTTATTGTGTCAAAAGAGAGCAAATCAAAACGTGCAATACATAAGAGCCGTTCCAACTGCAACAAAGTGATCACGCAAAACACGTTTCTGTTGTTTTTTTGAGCGTGTCCACAGAGCACAGATGGTCCAAAGTGCTGATTGCATCTCACAGATTTCCGTCGTCGCGGCCGTCTTTTATTTAAAGCGGCGCTAATTACCTTTATTAATAATCGTCTCCACTTGACGCTGGCGAGCGTGTTTGGAAACCCTTTTTTTTTTCGACCGAAACGAGCGGCAGGCCGAGACCGGTGTTTCGGTCGGGCTGCTGCTGGTGCCTTCAGGTTCCTGTCCAACGTTTGCTCTTTCTTCAGCCCCGCTTCTCTGCTCGCCGGGACGAATACGTGGCTCTGTTTGTGCTGCCAAATGTGTCACATTACGCTCATTAAATCCCTGCAAAACTTCTTCTTTGCCATGGACTTCCTTCAGTCTGTTCAGGAGAGTTGAGCGTGCCAAGAGTAGAAGTTACAACTGAAACTTTGGGCCATCCTTCAAGATGTGAGGAATTAAGTCATCATTACATATATATTAAAAGAAAATCACAAATTCAAATCCGTCACGACAGCAATTGGGTCACGAGCAGGAGGGTCAAGACCCCACAAAAACGAGAACTGACGGAGTTGGAAGATCGTTCGGCCCACACATCGAAACCTTTTGAAGAGGAGGATTTCGAAACGTTCAAGAAAATGCTTCTCTTTCGTTAAATTGCTCAAATTGAATCATTTAGGACCAAGTTTATCAGCTGCAGTGTTATTCTCCAAGAGTCGATTCCCTGATTTGACCCGACAGGTTGAAGAGGGTCAGATTGTGCTAAATAAAGAGCTGATAATGGTGATAATGGCGGCGCATGACCTCAGAAAGACAAAACAAAGAGAGAACTACAAAACCTTGTCGGGGGGGCGAGCGTCACGCCGCCCACTGACCCTTTCGTCAGCGCCATTTGTGACACAAAACGCAAAGATTATAGAGGGAAATTTGCTGGAAAGTTGAGGTTAAAAATGGGTGGAAAGAGTCCCATACATACATGTTCAAAGTGATTCCCAGTAGAAAAAATGAAGCAGTGAATCTGTCGAAGAATAAACAAGACTTTGCGGCAGCAGCGAACCACATTTGAGACACAAACAGTCGGAAATACACACCGAGGATCGCTGAACTCTTTGGGTTTCTTGACAAAGTCGACTCTGTTCCTTCTCATCTGCCGTTTGCTCGCATCACATGTCAGCTCACGGTTCGCACATGTTCCGTATCAACACTGGAGACTCACCGTGATCGCCGCACTTGAAGCAATCCATCAGAGCCGCGGTGTTTGGGCTCCAGACGGCTTCTACTCCTCACCAGGAACCAACCTGCCGCGCGACAGAGCCCGCGGCATAGTTCTTCTGCTCGTCCTTTGTGAGCAGCCTCCTTTTTTAGAGGACTGTTACAGGATGTGTGCTTCTGCAGCAAACCACAACCACAACAAAATGAAAAAAAAAGGAACAAATAGCAACGAATATCTTCATGAAACAGATACAGCTGAATTGAGAGAACCACGATGGGGTTTTTTTGTTGTTTTTCGTTTTTTTATCTTCAAAATGCTTTTAAAAATTGTCATCATTGCTTGTTCCTGCTAATTTTATGAGACACGAATGTTATTTTGAATTGAAAAAGACAAAATTTCAGCCTGTAATTATTTGGATCTTTGGCAGAGGGAAAAAAAGAAATATAAACATTGTTTTTTTACAACCTATTTTTATTCCTTGGCTTTTAATACAACTTGAGACTCTATGTTTTAGCTATCTGTTGGTTTTACTTGTTTATTTATTGTTTAATGTATTTATTTCTACTTGTTTTATTATTTTAAATTCTTCTTTTGTTTTAAATTGTCCTAAATATTTGGATGCTGTGTGCAGCACTTTGTTTCAACCGTGGTTGCGTGAAAGTTGATTTGTATTGAGTTTTTCCGTTGTGTTGTGGCACATTAGGCGTTCGCTCCCGATCACGGCCTGGCTACCAAGTGTTTTTATGCAGTGACAGCGCCACCCTCTGGCCTGGCATAGTTACTACAGCAGTTTGTGTGAATTTAGTGTTTTCGTGTGGACGGAAACTTTCCCTGAATGTGGCGCAACATTTTGAGAGTGTACACTGTTTTCCTCTTCGTCCAGAAGGGCCTTAAATGATCGAGAACTAAATCAAACGGACTCCAACTTGATCTTTAATTCGATTCTACTCCTATGCGGACGTAGAAACGTCGTCCTACACTGCCATCATGTGAATTTACGCCATATAAGCGCACCAGACGAACACAGTTCGCCTCCGCGTGAGCGACGCGCCAACCTCGCTTTGAACACCGGGCCCTCCCCCACGGGCGGGTCCGGGGCGGGTCCGAGCCGCCTCCGTCCGGCCCCCGTCCCGCCCCCCCGGCCCCGCCGCCGTCCTCTCTGCTCCCTAACGCTGATGTGTTACTAACTTCAGCCTTCACGTCCGCTGCAAAAATGTTCGATTTCGGGCCCAAACTGCTGCTGCTCTTCCTGCTCGCCTTCCCCTGCGGACTGATATCCGTCGGTGAGTGTCGGCTCGTCGTTTTCTCTCCGCCCGCGCGGAGAAAGCGCCTCGTTTGGCCGCTTTATTTCGGCCGGAGGTTCGAGAAGTTGACGGAGGAACATCGACGTGGCAGTCGAAGCTGCAACACAGTCGGACAGCCGCAACTTTTCTCACCTCTCCTCCATTAAGTATTCGCGTTAGTCTCCGCGGACGTTTTTATTCCTGCGCTGCGGTTCGTGGCGGCGGCTTTCAGTTGGGTAGATAAAATAGGCCCGAGACAAGTTGGACAAACTCTAAAAGAAAGACACTCGTAGGTGGTGTCAGGTTTCAGCGAGGTGTCCCGGTGCCGTGGACCCGTTTTAAAGCGAGTTCCGGAGCTTCGGGACGGACAGCGGGACACCGGCGTCCTCCTGCTGGGACACGTCACCTTAGACCAGCTCAGGGTGCCTGTTCGGGGTCGTTGCACGTGTCGGGCTGGTTTCCAGATAACGCATCAATACTGAGATACTTTCTGTGGCCGAGTCTCTTCCTTTCTAATAAACAACAGCAGGACCAAGTGTAATTAAGAGGGTGAGTCTTTTATAAAGAGAGCGTGACTGATGACGACTTCCGAAATCCCACCTATTCATTCATTCATGTCTGCAAACCCACCCAGGTCGTGGTGGGCAAAGCTAGGGGAACATAGCAAGCGGAGAAGCCCAGGGAGAACATGCAGACTCCTCAGAGGAGCCTAACGAGAGGCTCGGTCAATATCTGCGTGATTGATTGACGCCTCATCAAAAACCGTCTCCCGTCCTCTTCCCTCGCAGGCCAGGTCCGAGCAGACTCGGACTCCGCCGAGGACCCGGTGGAGGATCCGGACGCTGCCGTCGATGACGAGGAGGAGGAGGAGGACGAGGAAGAGGAAGCGCTCGTGGAGGAGGACCAACAGCAAGGCTCGGTACGGACGAACTCTTGACGCGCAGCTTCTGTGAGGAAGTCTCTCGATTTCAGCTGACGGCGTCTCGCGTTGTGCGTCTTTGAAGGAAGGAGATGAAGAGGACGCGGACGAAGGCTCCGAGGGAGTGTTGGCGGCTCACGCTGACGCCGACACGACCATCATCTTCATGACCGGAGAAGGTCCGTCCAGCCTCCTCTTCGAACGGAACCGCGACGACGACGCCGCGAGCCGCTGCCGCCGCGTTGTTTGTACATCTTCCAGTCTGTGAATGCGTCGTTCACGGGTCTCCATATCGCGTGTAGAGTTTCCTGCCAACGAGATCGTGAGGTTCCTGGTGGGCTTCACCAACAAGGGGGGCGAAGACTTCACCGTCCAGTCCTTGGAGGCCTCCTTCCGCTACCCGCAAGACTTCCAGTTCTACATTCAGAACGTGAGTGAGAGCGCGAGCGGCCTCCGTCAAGCGGTGGCGTCTCTCCGAAGGGACTTTGGAGGCTCTGCTGTTGGTTTCGCGTTTCGTGTGGTCCGAATTCGAAGCTTTCTGTCCTCTCGAACCCGCCGCCTAACAACGCGTGCGCCCGTGTACCTGTGTGCAGTTCACAGCTCTGCCCTTGAACACGGTGGTGCAGCCGCAGGCGCAGGCCTCCTTCGAGTACTCCTTCGTCCCGGCCCAACAGATGGCCGGCCGCCCCTTCGGTCTGGTCATCCTCCTCAACTATCTGGACAGTCAGGTAAAAAAAACCAAACAAAACCGGAGAATGAAATGTTGTTCGCGGAGATTTCGGCTCCTGCCAGCCATTCCTCCTCCCTGTCGAGGCTTGCGTGTTATTTCAACACTCCGCGGCGTCGCTTCGACTCTTCTTTGTGTCTGAGGTCACGGTTCGCCGTGTTGTTTTCGCTGACTTGACGTTTGCGATGCCTCCTCAGGGTGAAGTGTTCCAGACGGCCATTTACAACCAGACTGTCACCATCACCGAGCTGGAGGAGGGACTGGACGGAGAAACGTGAGGCTCCTTCTCGACGGTCTGTTACAAACGCATCCAAAAAGCGAGATGAAGGCACCGCAGAACCGAGCGGCACAATCGGCAGACGGTGGAAACCTGAACGCAGTCGCCTCCGATTTCTGTCAATCCCGTGCCAGTCGGATCCGATTTGCAACCTTTTGTTTGTCTCGGCTCCTCCGACTCCCCGCAGATTGCACAATAGCGGCTCCCCCAGACTGCTGCCGCGCATGTCGAAACCTGCAAAAGGAGGTGTGAAACTGGCACAAAGAGACCCGCTGTCAGGATGGCGCCGCAAGACGCACAAACTGTCACCGGCAAATTAGTCGGGCACGATAGAAAGCTTCCAGAAAAATCCTCCGGCACGCCGGCTTCCTTGGAAAAGAGTTTGCGATCGTCGATGTTGGAGCGCAGACATAAAGTGCAGTCCCGTCTTTGTTTTTGCAGCATGTTCATGTACGTGTTCCTGGCCGGACTCGTGGCGCTGATCTTCTTCGCCATCTACCAGGTCCTGGAGTCGAGGACGGTGCGTGTCGACCGCTTCTTTTTGGCTTCTTTCCTGTCTTTTGATCCAAGATCCTTCATCGAAACGTGATCAACGTGAGACGACGATCAGCGTCAGTGCAGCTGCAGTCGATCGACATCGAAAATAGAAATATCGTTTATCGGTTTTCCTCCTCCAGTAATGCAGCAGCAGCTCACACGACGACTCGAACTCGAAGCCTCCGTGAAGTCGAAAAACTGTCGGACAGATTTTTTTAATCCTCTCACTCGTTGCTCGTTCGTTTCTCTTGATCTGCGCCAAATATTTCTCACCTAGAACAAAAAAAATCCTCCTTTTGGCTCCCTGTAATTGTGTCCCGAATGTCTGGTGGCCCATCTGCCACGTGAGGAAAGGCGCCGTGCAGCTGTGCAGTCTTTCTCCTCCACGCCGACAGCAGCGCCGGCCTCCGTGTCCTCATTCACACGCAATGTTGGGATGAATTTCCTTCGAATCGAAAGCGCGTTTCGTTTAAATTCGGAAACGTTTGGGGATAAAATGAGAAAGTTTGAAAGAAGGACTGAAAGATGTTTGTCTTTCTCTTCTGTCCGTCGCAGAAAAAGAGGATTTCTCTGAAAGTGGAGAAGGGCACCACCGGGATGAGCGACGTGGACATCAGCTGGATCCCTCAGGAGACTCTGAACGCCATGAGTATGTTCTTTGCCCTCGTCAGCTGTCCTCGCCAGCAGAGCGCCCGCCGTGTCTCACATTGTCGTCCCCCCCCCCCCCCCTCTCTCTCTTCCAGGCAAGTCCTCCCCAAAGACGTCTCCACGGAAACGGACCAAGAGGGCGGCCGGGACCGATCAGTAAACCCGCCGCTTCCGATCCATCGTCGGAACGACCCGCCAGACTTTCCAAACTCCTCGCGACCCGACCGTCGTTCCTCGCCGAGTTCTCGGCTCCGGACGTCGATCTGCAACCCCCCCCCCCCACCCCTTCAGCCCCGCCCCCCAAAGTCCGGTGTTGTCGCTGGTGTCCTGACCAGAGCCTTTTTTTTTTATTATTATTTGTATGAATGAAAGAAGAAGAAGAAGCAGCAGCGAGCGAGGGAACGTGGACCAAACGGAGCCCAACGCTTCTCTGTAAAGCCATAATAAATAAATCGAATGCTGTGGTTGGTTTTTTAGGAGAAAATGATCTTTTACGTTTTATTTTTAATCGCTTCAAATCGCGATTGTCTTCTTTCGTGGAGGCGCTCGCGGGTCCGTGCCGTTCAAACGCCGCTGTGCCTTAAACGCAAAAGGGAGCAGACGTTGAATAAAACACCTCGTTCAATTCTAATGACGTCGTGAAGTTCTCGACTTGTTGTCGGAGGTTTGTCGAAATGTCTGTGGGGGGGGGGGTGTTAAACCGTGAGACAGTATTCGCAACTTTTTCTGTGGAGGTTCGTTTCCGTCCCCCTCGCCGCTGCCAGAGGTCTGGCGGAGGGCGCGCGCCGCTCGTCGTGATACAAGTCCTTGTTTTTCCGCAAACAATAAAAAGGCTCAACGAAGCTGCTCGTTCGTTGCTTTCGTGGAAACTTGTCTCGTGAAGGATTTTTTCCTCGAAGGTCTGTTTCAGGAGGTCGAATCAGCTTTGCTGCTGTCGGAGATGCAGGAAACCTTCCGGAACATCCTGCGAACGAAGGGATGCTGACCGAGAGCACTCGGCAGAGACACTTTAGGAAAAAGCTTTCGTGTCCTGTCAGACCCCCCCTCCCCCTCCCCCTCCCCCCCCAACTCGATATGCTCCTTCTCAGTCCCTGTGAGAGCGTCTGTCCTCCTGGCGTTCGCTCAGTGCGACCGCGTCTCTGAACCAAACAACAAAGCCGCCCCGACGGCCGTCCTACTTTCCCCGCTGCGAATTCTCACTCCTGACACTCCACCTGTACTCCTCTCTCTTCGCACCTCCACCGAGAATGTGAGGGGCGTTTTTTTTTTGCCCTCCATTCGTTTGTTGGTTAATCTGTCGGACTTGTCCCGGAATTGGATCAGATTTGAAATTAAACGTATCCTCATTTAGGCGTTTTAGGAGTGTGCGTGGCCCTTTAAGAGAGGGAGGCATGCAGGTGGTTAAAGCAGGCAAAGTTAAACGGCGTCTTGGCAGAGGTTTGCGCTCTACCAAGTGCCTCTCTCTTTTTCATTTCATAAAAAAGATTTTTTTTAAAAATATGGAGGCTTTAGAATCTTTATTGTGATCTATCTGAGAAGAAATTCCCGAAATTAAGAAATAAATTCGTGAATTAAATTAAGCATTTAAGCAACAAAAATGTCGCCTTTTTTTTTTAAAGGAAGTTCTGAATTGGACCCTCGTGTGTTTTCTCCAGCCAGTCTGCCGCCCCTGCGCGGGGAGGTGAGAGCTGTCCGGTGCTGAGGGGGGGGGGGGGCTGATCTCAGCGCGCTTCGGGGGGCAGGTAACGTCAGCAGCCGGGCCGGGCCGGAGCAGGGAAAAGACTGAGCAGACACACACTCACACACACTCACTTACACACACACACGCGGAGTGTTTATCGCCGCTTAATCACCGATACGCACCGACACGCATTAGGAATGGGCAGCTAATGCGCTCCGTGTGACTCAACGCCGCTTCCTCCTCCCGCCATCCTGAGCGCCTCGGCGGCAGCATCCCGCGCCCTCCGCCTGGCTTGACATGGGATGATATGGGATTTTACATGTCGACGAAGATCGGAGGGATCCTCGCCTTTGCCTTGGGTAAGAAACCTCGCATCCCCCGCCCCCCCCCCGCCCGCCACTTGTCGGCCCCCCTTTCGGCCGGTTGAGATCCTCCTCGGCGCCCCGCATCATGATGGGGATGCTGTGACTGGGATCTGTATTTATCTCCATCAGCGCCGCGATGGTCGAGGAGCCGCACCACGACTCGTAGCGCAGCCAGCGGCGGGAGATAACGGGAGCCTGCGCTCCCGCGCGCCCCGTACACCTCGAAAAAGAGGATCTTTGCGGACAAGTCTGTTTTTCACACTTTGAATCAACGCGGATCTCCGTCTTTTCGCCTGAGCGTTCGGCAATTTCACAGCTGTTCTCGGGACATTGTACCTCAGGTGGAAGAAATGCAGAGGCTGCAGTGTGAGAGCATTATCTGTGCCAACATCTGCGCCTGCTGACACCCAGCGATGCTGGGCTTCAGAAGGCAGGAGTGCCAAATCTTTGGACATGTAATCACACGAGTTGTTGGTGAGCGAATGAATGAACGAGGGTGCGACAGTGACCCCGAAACGTGGCCCCTCTTTGCTTGGACACCTTTGACCCCCCCCCCTTTTTTTGTCGCAGTTCTCCTGTCCCTGGCGGTGTCTGGAGACCCCGCAGATGTGAGGTGTGAGAACGTGTACAAGGACTTCTCCGTGTGCGTCCTGACGCTGGGGGAGAGCATGGACAACTACCAGGAGAACGTGACCAGCGAGCGGGGCGTGGAGGCCGTGTGCAGGTGAGGACAACTCGCCGCCAGCATAAACACGGAGAGGCGTGCGCCTCCTCGCTTAAATAGTACAGAGATAAGAGAGCAGCTGCCGGAATCTCAGAGGGAGCGCAGAGGAGGGGATGGCGGTGAGACAGTGAGCCGTTCTGCTCAATAATTTATGACTCCGCTGCAGCAGTCGTGAAATTCTGGGGACGCGTTTTGTCATTGTTGCTGCGCGCACTCGGAGGCATCTGCACTCCGCAGCCAACACAAAGCTTTACAACACTTGAGCCCTGCAAGAAAGACGGAAAAAAGAGGCCCACTTGTGATATCGTCCGCAGTTGCCATGGCAATTAAAGCCCGGCTTACTTGGGGCCCGTGGTGGCCGTTTGAGCGATGGATTGCTGGCACGCGGACGCGTCGGCCGCAGCCGGCTCGCCGTTCTTGAGTGACACGCGGCGCCGGCGGTGACGGGCGAACCATCCTTTTGTGCTTTGTGCCACGCAGCCACTGGGAAGCGTTCCACACGTGCGCCCTCACGGCGCTGTCCGACTGTCAGGAGGAAGTGAGCTCCATCTGGGAGACGCTGCGGCAGGACTCCAGGAAGATCCGCTTCCAGGGCAGCCTCTTCGACCTGTGCAGCCCCAGCTCCGCCCCCGGCCGGGGCCCGCCGCTCGCCGCCCTCGCCCTGCCGCTGATGCTGGCCGCGACCGGGAGCAAGTGGTCCTCCGTATAAAGCAGGCAAGGGGTGGGGGTGGGGGGGTAGATGGGCTCTTCCGGGAGGTTGCTTCAAAACTTAAAGCCAAGGATTCAAACGGGACAAATGTTTTAAGGGATTACGTTGACACGGAGCCAATCGATATTTGCGTCTGAAATCCCCTCGCTCTTTCTTCCCATATGTCTCCAAACTGTCTCTGTTGGAGGGGGGGGGGGGTCCCCCCCGCCCCCCCCCCCACGCTTCCAACTTATCAGTTCAGATTAGAGGGAGAAAAAGCCGCGGCGGCGGGATTCTCAGCGATCAAAGTCTGATCGGCTCAGTTTACAGCGAAACACCTGTGGCTCTCTGAACACGTGATCACACACACACACACCTGTACAATCCAACACAATGTCTACTACCTTTGTGAAGCCCGCGACGTTCAGTTCAAAGGTCGCGCTCCGAGGCAGCGAGGTCGTTCGTCCCGACTGCCGTCACGGCGTTTCCCACGCCGGAGCGTCCGGATCTGGAAGTGACGGAGAACGCTCGGTTTAGTTCCGGCCTGTTGTACAAATCCAGCCAAGCCATCACGATGTAAATGTTTATTATCCTCTCCGAAAAAGAGACATTAAAGGGACGTTTCACCTGAAATGAGACCAGAATATTCGGATCCACCTTTATGTATTCAAACGACCAAATCCGGCTTCTGTCCGACTGAATGTTTGGACTCCAACAGGCGGAATGCCCCTTTAATGTGCTTCAAACTGTAGTAAATGTTGTCGATGAGTGACAATCAAGCAACTTGTACACAACCTTTGACCCCATCTCCCTTAAGACCTTCGGTCCCCGCGGGGCCGATGTTGCACGGCTGCTATGAAGACACCAAAAACTGACACCTCCATCAGCCACCAGTCACGCTGCAGTCAAGTCCTCGCTCACTTCATGAGTCCGCGTCTCTCGTTTGGAGGGTGAATGTTGAACGTTTCAAAGGTTGTGTTGGTTTTTTTTATAACAAGCTCGTCGGAGTATGACTTGGACTTCCTGTCGCCACCCCAGAAGCAAAGAGAAAGAGGCGGGTTCATCCGAAAGGTCGCTTCAAAAACTGGGACTCCCCTCCTTCTCTGTTCGCTCCATCCGACCTCGGGCCGCAAAAGGGGGCAGCGGCCCACACCGGCCCGCTGGCCAAACCAGCGAGTTTGGTTCTTCCCACGCAGTCGCCCACGTCCACATCTCTACCGCGTGACCCAACGACCTAAAAGTGTTTGTCTTGTGGGAGGAGGTTCTAAACTGCAGGGGCAACATGCAGCCAGGCGTTGGCGTGATCATCCAGACGGACGTCACCAGGAAACGTCCCCTTAAACGCAGTCAAAAACCAAGATACGGATTCACGTTTCGACGTCAACATCGGTCGAAACGGGAACGAGGGCCCGATCGCATCGGTTGTTTGTGTTCGCCGAATCCGTGTCGCCATTTGCATATCTCCGTTCGCTCCGACGGACTGGCGGAGACTCTCCGCGTACCCGCACACTTCCTGAGTCCGTAACGAAAATGCATGAAAACCTTTCTGTGACAAACGCTCGTCGGTTTCAATTTATCCTTGGATGAAGTGTTCAGTGGTCTTGATCTGTGCATGAAGCTACGAGGCCAGCTCCTCGGTGTAAACAGCCTCCTTTGTTATGCAGATGTGTTTCCTGCCGATTCCCACCTCCCTGAGCGCCATTTGCATGTTGGTTTCGTACTCCTTTGCGTTTATTTCCGCCTCTTTTTGGAGCGTCGCGTCACCCGATGGAAGATCCCCAGAAAAAACCACCGTCGCGTCCTCCAAGCATGAGCAATATGTACAGCCACTCCCTCGGAGAGGAGGACTCGAGGTCCTGCGAACGCATGAAGACCATCGTGACCATCCAACCATCGCACTGACGGCCTGATCGCGGCGACAACTCCTGAATGTAACAACAGGTTCAGCGTCCACGGACTGTTTTTTTGCAGTTCACCGATTGAAAAAAAACAAAGAAGGCACACTATTTACAAGACTGTATAAAGCAATATATGGAAGAGTGACGTGTTAGTAACAATAAAGCACAATGTTTAAACAAGCGTGCCAGTCTCTGTGCTTCACCGGCGGCGGAGCGGCGACGCTTCGCCCCCCCCGAGCCGTGCAGCTCGTTTACAGCTCTCTCTGGTGCCGCTCCACCCCGGAGCAAAGTGCTCGTAATGAGAAACGCAACTCTCCGACTCGTTAGCGCTCGCCCATCTGCCTCCTCCCACCTGGACGAGGGGGGAGGAGGGGGGGGGCGCGGCCCGAGGAGGAAACGGGGAGCGGGCGAGGAGAGCATCGTGGCCAAACCGTCAGGAGTCGACCTACTTTCGACGTCGGTCGGAAGCGTAACGAGCAATTATTTCTTTTCACCTCCAGGAGTTTTTCTTCGGATTATGACGGAAGTCGTGACATGACGTCATTTCGGCGTCTGGCGCCAGCGGACTGAAAACTGAGCCTCTGAGGATGATCTGATGTGCGGTTATCAGATTATCGAAGGGATCATGTAAACGGCCTAATCCAATTGGATTGGTCTCACTTCGAGCCGGTCGTGACCGCCGATTGGAAGACTTTGACGTCTTTGTGCGTCCATACTTGTTAACTGGCTTCAGTTCGGCCTTCTGCGATTGTGCACGCGTCAAGGGGAGGGAGATCCACCGGTCATCACTCGTGACAGCAGCGCACACACACGCACACACACACACACACACACACACACACACACACACGTACACACACGCGCACATACAAAGACACACACACACACACACTCATGCACACACACAGACATACACACAGACAGACACACACATACGCACACGCATGCACGCACACACTCATGCACACTCATGCACGCACACACACACACACACGGACACATGCACAAACGCACGCACACATAGACACACATACACACACATACACAGATTCACGCACACACTCACGCACACACACAGACAGACACACACGCACACACAGACAGACACGCACACACGCGCACACACATACACATATAGACACACGAACGCACACACACACACAGACAGACACGCACACACACACACACAGACAGACACGCACACATGCGCACACACACATATAGACGCAGGCACGCACACGCAGACAGACATACACAGACGCGCACACACACACACACGCGCACACATATGACACACACACACACACACACACTCACGCACGCACACACACACATATAGACGCACACGCACACGCACACACACACAGAGCGATCTGATGACGTTCAGAAACATAAACCTTTTGTTATCACTGCATGTGTGAAATCCTGTAAAATCAGGCTACGATGACTGTGTTGTGATCATGTAAACAGGTCCACTGATATCGCATTTATTTAATTTGTATTTGTGGGGGGGGGGGGGGGTAACCTAACCGTATGACTGAAGCTTCCACACCAGAAACGACATTCCACTGTCCTGTTTGCATTTAAACACATTCTTCCAAATAAATGTTGCTGAACAATCCAAAAAGTCACTGACTTTTCGTTGAACACGGGGCCAATTTCAGGGTCTCGCCCCTCCAGCTGCACAGGTCGTCTCCCACGGTCAGCGAGAGACTGGCGGAGTCTCCATTCGAGTCTTTCGAATGAATCGATGAATCGATGAATCGAGTCTTTCGAACAAAACAAGCTGACAGTCTGTCAGGAACCATTGGGGCCTTTTCGAGTTGCGTCTCGTTTTCTCTTCCCCAGAGAAGGACGCAGCTGCTGGCCCACAAACCGTCCTCTGCGGTGGTGAACGAGACCGAATACACGAATACACGTCCCCCCTTTTCACATCTTCCCTATGATGAATTGACTCACGGCAGAAAAACCCTCCCAACCACTCGATCTCCTCTCTCATCACAACTCGGAGACACAAGAACGAGACGCGCGACGTTAGTCAGAAGGACAAAAGGAATCCTTCCGCTCACAAGAATGCGACCCTAAAATGTAGTTACACAGACAAATGTTCATAATTAGTTGTTTGAAGGAGGGTGTGAAGTGACGCTCACTTTAAAACAAGCCTGTCGATATGCTACAGAGTTAATACTGTCCGACAATTTAATGGGCAGCCATGAATAAATAGATCAGTTCATCCACGAATCAGCTGATGAGGAGGTGCAGGAGCGAAAATCCCGGCCCCGCCCCCTCCTCCTCCTCCTCTTCGTCGCAGCGGCTGGTTCACAGGTTGGATTTGGGTCCACTGTTGACGGGGATGGCCCGCAGCTCAGTCCGCATGCACAGGTACTCTCCGATCACGGCCATCAGGGCCACGCAGGCCACGTTGACGAGCCACCAGGACAGCGCGGCCGGCAGGTGAGAGTTGTAGATCCAGCAGCCGATCATGTGGAAGAAGTGCACGGTGACGGTGAAGTCCAGGCACTGCTTGCCCCGGCGGATGAAGAACCACAGGCCGAGCGCGCTGCCACGACAAAGAGACGCGTTATCAGCGGACAGATAACGCTCTGATGTACATGTCAAAGTTCTGGTCTTGCCACACACACACACACACAAAACCCTGTGTCAATACATTTTTGCTCGCTGCAGCCAATTCATCGAACGCACGGGGGGGGCGGGGAAAGACCGGGAGCGTTTCTCACCAGGTCAGAGCGTTGAGGATGAACGCCATCATGGAGAGCCTGCCCTGCAGGGTGGCGAAGCCGAGGAGCTGTGGAGGCAGAGCGCGAATATGAGTGCACAAGCGTCCACGCGGCAACCGACGCGGCGGACGCGACACTCACGTCGTAGCTGAAGATCTGGTCCAGCGAGCGGCTGCTCTGCACGAGGCCGTCGATCCCCGCCAGCCACAGGCCCAGGAAGCTGTAGTAGATGCACTGCATCAGCACGATCTGACACATGATGAGGACCGGGTCCCAGATGTAGCTGCGGAAGTTACTCGCCATGGCTGGCCCACGTCGCACGCACGCGCGCACGCACGGGGACGTTAACAGCTGGGCCCGACCGGCACCAGCTGGCCCATCCGGCGTGCCCCGCGTGGGACTTCGAGGTCTGAAAACGGGGAGACGAGAAAGGCAAGCTCACGTCTCGAGGCTTCGCTTTCGAATACGAGTCGAGCAGCAACACCAAAACAACAGCGAAGAATGGCGTCATTCTGGGTACGTCGAGACAAAATGCTGAGAGCTGACTGGTATGACGTACAGCTGTGAGGTCAAACAGTCTGCATTTCATTTGAGGTTTGTCAAGTGATCCACTTAAGCTGAACAAACAGCCCCCAATTAAAAACCACCAAAACCCAGCCGGCAAAAATGAATCGCAGTCAGTCGAGGCAGGAAGCGGATCAATACGACCTCGTTACTTTGATTTTTGCAACGTGAGCTTATATTTTATCCAAGAGGTCGAATCTACAAGAGATCTGGGAGTGTTTCAAGGCTCAAACGAATTACAATCTAAAGCCACAACAGCGTGTGTTTGTTTTATTTAATCTGAGGTCTCGCAGTGCTTTGGGAGTGCCCGATTCACCCACATCTGGCATTTCTGTCCTGTACATTAACTTGATAAGGACAGAATTCAAATTAAACTGGGACATATCCAACCTTTTCTGTTTCATCCTTTATTTTTTAGGGGGCAAACTTCTAGATGCGCATTTATTAAAAGATGTGAATATTTTCTTTCTCTGTGATAAATGGGCCACATTTTTTTAATCAAACTTTCCCAAAAAGGTCAGAAACATTTATATTTATGAATCACAAGAGTGTAAAGAAGTCGCACTTAACCTTTCAAGGTCTTTTTTTACAAATATAATCTGTTCATTTTCACAATTTCCATTTTTTCTTAATTGTACGACTTTTTGTAATTTTTCCGAGTAACCTCCTCAACATGAAATGTTGCCATTTACTTCACACAGTAAAATACGGGTTTGTTTATTGACTTGAATATAATTGTGGCTATTTAGTTTGAATGCATATGTGGAGCTTTGTTCCGGGGGGGCATAAAATTAGTCTGTCTATTTGGCTTCCTATATTATAAAAAAAATACTTCAAATCTTAGCGACATTCTGGACAAACACTTAGTAAGACTTCGGCTTGGCAATGTTGAAGTTGTTACAAACCTGCAGCTCCATCAAACCTGCGCAGTTACTTTTAAACACACACTGACGAGCGAGCTAAAGCTAATGCTACACCGAGCCTCCTCCGACCGAGAAGCCGCCCGAGTCCCCTCATGACGGCCGTGACACGCCGCTCACATCACGCTGAGAAAAGCGCACACAGACGTGCTTTGAACCCAGAGGTCTTGGATTTCTTTCCTGTCCCAAACTCCGAAATACGCGAGAAGGGCTCGAGCGTCGATGAGTAGCAGCGAGCTGGCCTGTTCTTGTGAGTGAAGACGAACAGATGAGACCAACCTGAGCGCCGACGCACCGAGATCCGGCGGAGCTGAACGAGCAGCGGCTCCGGAGGCGCGCGGAGGTTTCTCGAGGATTTGTTGTTGATGCGAGCGGGGCGCGGGCGAGGAGCGGGGATGTAACGGAGCTGAAGCCCCGCTGGAGCTGCTTAACCACACGGAAGTCAGGGCAGCAGGACCCGGAAAGAAAACTTACCATCGAAACTACGTCTTTCAAAATAAAACGTCACGTCACGGTCCCGAACCCAGCTGAACTCTGTTCGATTTCATCCCTGCCGACCGCCAGAGGGCGGTGCTGAGAGCACTGAACGTTCCCTACGCATGCGCGAAGGGAACGTTCCCTACGCATGCGCGAAGGGAACGTTCAGTGCGCTCAGCACCGCCCTCTGGTGGTCATTTGGGATTCATAGAACCGTAGTGACACTTCTAACAACTATTCTCTCATTTATTTTGATAAATATAGTAGTTTAAACAACACTTTTTGTGGGCTGTTGATACACAAAAAGATAGCTACAATCAAATAGCCACAAAAGTTTATGGATATATAACTGTGAGTACAAAAGGGACGTGGAAGCGTATCAGGAAAAAACAGTGAACCAGCCAGGAGTCGAATCTCGAATCGTCTAATCCGTGGTCAGATTCGCTATCCATTTGCTACCGTGTACTTTTGGAAGTGAAAGGAACTTTTTTCTAAATATATAAAACAGACTCTCTCCATTGTACACCACACCCCCTCCACCTTCACCTCCTGCAGCGTCTCGCTTATAAATGACCAGTAGAGGGCGTCATTGGTCCGTCTTCAATTTTTATTCCAACCTTACTTCTTATTGTCTGCATGTGTGATGAGACGACGGGTCTTCGACTGATCATCTGTTACGTTTAGCCCAAACCATCGGAGCTGAAGGACTGTTTTTGTTGCCACTCTGCTCTAAGAGGCTCCATCGGACCCTCTCACGCGCAGGGTTGCCCGCACTGCGCGTCCTCGTCGTTTTCTCGCGCACATCCCAAAGGTGAGCGGTGTGCCGGCCGGCGGGGGGATGCTGGAGTGAGAGGGCTGAGCCTCTTGCAGAAAGTAGGGCTGCAGTGGGCTGCAGGGCTGCGGGGAAGTTCACTTGTGCCTCTACGCGAGATTTATACACGGTTCAATCCTTCACTGGTGGATATACGTGGAGGCAGAGAGAGTTTGGCCGGTGTTTTTTTGTTTGGTTTTGTATGTTTGTGTTTTTCTGAGGCGATTTCATTCATCACCGGCCCCGTGCGCCCCGGCGCGCCTCTCGCCCTCGGCCGCGTCATGTGGATTATTCTGGCCGTCCTGCTGGCCGCCGGCGGTCCTGATGGGAGTCGGGCTTGTCAGATGCCCCATGACTGGAGACCCCAGACGGAAGCGTGCCGAGCCGAGCTGGCGGAGATCATCGTCTTCGCCAAGGTGCTGGACCTGCACAAGGAGTCGTACAGCGTGTACAACTACCTGCCGTGGCAGCACGACACCGACCTGCTCTTCTCCGCCGAGATCGAGCTGCTGTGCGACCAGGCGTGGGGCAGCATGCTGGAGGTCCCGGCGGGCTCCAGGTTCAATGTCACCGGCCTGGGCTACTTCCCCTGCGTCTCCTACAGTGTCATCAAAAACAACAACTACTACTTCTTCCTCAGGTGAGACGAGTTTTGTCGTGCATTGGACCCCATCATGAAATGAAGCTTCCGGACTGTCTGCGACTGTGCCTGCACATCATGAATGTGCTCCTGAGAGCGAGTGTTTGACCTCCTGACAGTGAGGAAACTCAGTCAGGGGCAGAGTTAGTTTTACCTGAGTTAGTTGGAGTGAAAGACACAAAGACAGAGATGAGAACAGTCGGACATCTGGCAACATACTCATCAAAATGCTCCAGATGTATTTGTTGTGTGTGTGTGTGTGTGTGTGTGTGTGTGTGTGTGTGTGTGTGTGTGTGTGTGTGTGTGTGTGTGTGTG
>JASSRZ010000072.1:7045073-7065458 GCA_032164315.1 Malacoctenus gilli | reverse complement strand
GTGTGTGTGTGTGTGTGTGTGTGTGTGTGTGTGTGTGTGTGTGTGCGCGCGCGCGTGCGTGCGTGCGTGCGTGCGTGTGTGTGTGTAACCAAACCTGCAGGAAGGAAGAGAGACGGCAGACGAGAGAAAGTCTCATCTTAAGTCTGCTCTTCAAACTCTCTAAAAGCATCCTGAACTGATGCCGGCAAAATGATGCCGAAACAGACATTGATGACGTCACTCTGATGTCCTTTGTGTGTGTCAACTAAAGTACAAACACGAGTCGAAGATGTTTGGATGTTGGTTGGAACCGTTCCGGTTTGGGTCAGAGGGCGACGGACGTGAGAGTCGGACGGTTCAGCTTGTCTCCGTGGGAAACGGTGACGTTACATAACACAGCACGGAGGGTCTTTGTGATGTCATCACCTGCTTTTATCTCAGTCCTGAGTGCTCTGTGTTGTTTTTGTTCATGTCTGAGAGACAGATTCGGACTCGGCCGTCTTCCTGCACAGCGACCTTTGGATGCGATACCTGTCAGAAACCAAAGACTTCCTAAAAGCAGTGGCGTGTCCCGACTATTTGAAGGGTAGGGGGTCCTTTTCGCAAAGAGGGGGCACTTCAGTGTGTTATGTTCCACCCAAGAGGGCAGTTTAGTGTGTTTTGCCAACCGGGAGGGCGCTTTAAAATCCTTTTTGGCCTCCAAGAGGCCCTTTAGTGCGCGTCTTGGTTCCCAAACGGGCACTTTTGTTCCAACTGGGCCGCGAGAACCCCCCCATTACACACCGCTGCTCTAAGGACTCTGTAATTTTCAACTTAAAGTCAGATATTTGGTCCGTAAATGCTTTTTAATCCGCTCTGCATCTCTCTTTGGGATACGGCCCCGTTCCAGGGCTGAAGGTTCCAGTCCGGCGAAAAAAGGAGGTGGCGGCTTAATTCTGAAGCGTCTGTAAAGCACAAAAACAACAGTGTTACTCAGGAAACGTCGATTGCATTCCAGCCGCTGTAATTACTGAGCCAGACGTTTCCCAACAGCTCCCCTTCAAAGCGCTCCCGCTCGGGAGAGTTATCAGCAGCGCACCGGCGGCCGGCAGGGCCACCTCTGCCGTGCGCCGGCGTACCTTGGGATGGCCGCGGCGGCGGCGCGTGCTGACCGGCCCCCCCCCCCCCCCGCCCAACGAAGAGGCGCGCAGAGAAAACATTCCTGGAGCTGGATGTTCGGCCGCTCCTCACGAGGGTCCGCTGCACGACCAACAACAATAGCGGGCTTTTTTTAACGGCATGTGTTACGCATCATATATGCAGGGTCGCACTCGCATGTGCCATTCGCGCACTTAAAGACTTCAGTATGACTTCACCAGAGCTAATCGCACCTTCAGGGGTGTCTCCTCTGCCCCCCCCCCCCTGTTGTGATGCTGGAGAGCTCCAGATGTTCGCCCTGTAATCAGGCAGACGGCCGCGATCGGAAAGCTCCCCGAGCGAGTCCCAGCAGAGCTCCAGTTTGTGCGCGGACCTGAAGATAATTAGGAAGCTGTAATTATTCCAGTAAACCAATACGGGGCTCTTTGTCAGTGTTTAAGGACCCAATGGAGGGGGAAGGGAAGCCCCCCCCCCAAAAAAAAAGACCCAGTGTTTACCCATGCTTTCTATTGCAGCAGATTTCGCTTAAAGGATCTAGACTTACGGGAACCGAGACGCAGTTCAGACGAGCCTTTGACGAAGCAGAGCCATTAGGAGTTCTGTTCCTCTGCCTCCCCCTCAGAGGATTTGCATTATTTTCAGACTGGCAGCTGTAACGGCTTCCCAGTGACAACTGAGGTCACCGCAGTTTAGTTCCACTTAACTATTCGGGGAGAGAACACGAATGAAAGAGTTCTGGCGTGTCTGTTTTTGCGGTCAAAATGTGTGGGGCATTGAAAAAGTGCTTCAAAATCAGAAACACAAAACCTTGAAGCGGCTTTTTAACGATGGAATTGTGTTTGCATGTTGTGCTTTGAGACATTTTGGCAAACGAAAGCTGAAATCTGGCTTGAAAGCCAACATTTCTATGATCACGATGCGTCCAAAAAACCCCAAATGAAAAGTTCTCATCGCGCTCTTGAGTGTCCATTTCCTGTGGCGAGCGCTGCCAAAAGCGGAGACTCGGACTGAAATAGTCTCTCCGATCCATCACGTTCGCGAGCTCCGATATGAGGCCGGAGAGCCGGGAGAAAAATGCGAGCGAGCGAGGGTCTCCCCAAAGACCTTTCAGCGAGACGGAGCGAGCGCTCTGCATCGCTCCGTCTCGCTGAGTCGGAGTCACTCCCTCCACTTCTTCCACTACTTTGTCAGAGACAATCTGACAGATCGTGAAGCCTAAAAGAGACAAAACGAGCACTTTAACGTTCACTCCGAAACAAAGGCGGTGATGCACAGCGAGTGCGGGATAAACAGTGCTGAAAAGGACGCCATGTTTTGAGTTATTCACATTCTTCGAAGTAAAGGTGGCAATTATACACATAATTCACATTAAAGCCAAGGACAAAGATGGCCTTCATTTGCTTGTTCAAGCGAAAAAGAAAAGCAGATGCTGAACCCAACGAAAAGACGACCAGAACAGAGAACGCTCCTCTGAGTCTGCTCCGTCGTTTCACCCTATATGGTTGAGTTTGAGTCGTTCCATGGGCCGCCCTCCCTGACATCCATCAGGAGCCTCTCTTGCGGTGACGTCGATCCTTTTTCCCCCATCTCATTACATCATTTTTGCCTTTTCATGTCTGTTTTGTGTCAAATTCATCCGTAGACTCACAAAAACCCCCAATATTTGCGCTCTGCGTGTAACTGCGCCGTCCACTGAGGATTAAACCGCTGTTGATGTTGGTTGGTCGCACAAAGGCAGAATGTGGAAGCTCAAATATCTGAAAACATGGCGAAAGCCGCAAAGTGCTCCGTTTACTTTGGTTAGATTGTCACTTCTGATGCGAAGCAGCTTCATTAGCAGCTGCGGAGCTCCGAGCGGCTCCCTCGTCTCAGTCCGTCTGATAACATCTGACCTTTGATGCCATCACTGAAACAAAAGCCTCTCTCCACACACACGGAGGCTCTGACAGGGACAGCCAAACTTTTGATGTCGCTGGAGGGAAGCGAGATGGATTCCAGATGTATGGAAACGTGCCGCTTCGAGACTTCCTGAAGATACGAAACACACGACGCAAATCCCCTCCGGCTTGTGAGTTGCTGGTTTCAATCAGACGCACGATGCTTGAATTTACATAAAAATGGAGCGACGTCTGTTTACAGTCGTGCATTTCCGTGTTTTTCTATCCAGAAAGTGTTTTAATCTTTACCACTGACATTTATAGAGCTGGAGCTGAAAGGTCCACTCAGACATCCCAGCTACAAGTACTGATCTGTATTGATCAGAGGCTTCCCCCCCGAATTACACGACTGATATTGCAGTACAAGTATGTGACGCTCGTTTCTTTTTCTGCAGGATGGACGAGAACTACAATATCGTCCCTCACGGCGTGAACTTCCAGGACGCGATCTTCCCCGACACCCCCGAGAACCACCGCACCTTCGCCAGCCTCTTCCAGTTCTCCAACTGCACGGCCGGGACCCAAGTCCACAGCTTCACCCCGGAGTGGGAGGCTCAGGAGGACAGCCGGGTACGTACGTGATTGAGAGTCGGGGTCCTTTGAAGTCAGGTTTCTCGCGCGGGACGGTTCCGACGCAGCTGTTTCAGGTTCATGGTGGCCTCACACGTGTGAGGGGATCGGCCGCTGACGTCCAGAAACGCCGTACTCCGGGGTGTCAGGCTGCCGTTTCCACGGGAACATCCTGTCGAAGCCGGCACGTTAACGTGTTTGTAATGCACGGAAAACCAGAAGCACGTTTCCTGAGGTTTGGCCAGCCGGAAAAGTCCGTCTACCTTCTTACGACAGGAGATCCATCCGTACCTCGATCACATGTAACCTCCGGCTGCTCGCTGCTCTCATCCGTCGCTGACCGCAACCGATACAGTCGATCTCTGCTTCACACCAGCGGCGTCTCTGTTTAATTAGGCAAAACTCGTTGTTGCTTGAACATCAGCGGAACATCTGGAGCTGCTCGGTTTCCTAAACTTTCAGTCGAGTCCCTGTGTCACACACACACGCACACACACACACACACGGCGACGTTTCCAGCCTTTCACCGCCACTTTATCTCCTCTAATGAATTTAAACCTTGGGCATAATCCCCCCCGATTGAGGTCAGGCCTCCTCTGTCTGTTTCCAATCATTTGCTGAGTCTGCATTAAAGGAGAAACCAAACAAAAGCGAAAAGCCCCGAAGAGAACAAAAACAGTTTTGTGTTTCCATTAACAGCAAACTTTTTGGGTCAGACCCGCCGTCGTAATTACGGAGTGACATGAAGATATCAGCGCCGCGCTCTGACATCATCGCCGAGGTTGGATTTCTGCTGAGCTAAATAAAAACAGACCGGTGTTTTTACTGGGACCGGACCAGCGTTTCTGTGAACGAGCGTCACCTAAAGTCACGTCAGACGGGATCGTGGCCGCGCACAGTCTCTGATGAGGTCATCTTGAGATTTCACACCAAATGGTGAATAAAAAAAGCCTCTTTTCCGACCTTTGGAGATTATTTCCCACAGTTTTGGGTTTCAAACACCAATTTAAGAGCCAAACGCGGTGCAGGAGACCAAAAAGATCGCAGCTTGGTGTGAAAGGCTCCTTCCCGACCTCGTCCGGGTGCAGATTATAGTTGGCTCATGAATCCAGGGATACTTGAGTTTGTTTCCTACGACAGGCTTTAAACGGAGCTCTTTGATTTGACGCCGAACACTCCGGAGCTGCTTTACGGCAGAAATCGGATACATTAGAGGTCGGGTACTCCAACTTCATCGCGGAGGCACTCGCAGAGACCTGAAGACTTGCAGTTGGAGGCTTTTTCAATGTCCAAGAGGCCAATTGGACAAAAATGTAGAGAGTGAAACATATGTTCTGTTTACGGGGAACCTCGTTGATCGGAGCAGCGCTGGTTTTACTCTGCTCGATGATCCGATGATCTCGTGGTCGCTGCCGATGCGCATAGTGAGCGAGGGCCTGACGTGGAGTCTGATTCGCAGAAGAGCGACTGTCAAATGAACCTGTAGCCTGTTCACATCGATGATGTTTTGGGGCAGATATTCGGACACTTGCGGGCCACAGAAGTCTCGAAGGAGCACTTCGGAGTATACGAATGGTTTCTTTATCAACCAGCAACGTGAAACTCTTCTATGTTTGTACACATTGACCCGAGTATAATCCACCATACGTGGGAAATCAAAGGCAGCAGAAAGTCGACAGGGAATAGAAAAGCAAGCCCTTTGATGAAAAGCTTTGGGTTTGGCTATTTGAAAGTCACTCTCCAACTTCACGAAGCAGTGATACGCCGTTTCACACCTTGTTTTCTTGCTCCGGGAAGTTTCAGGAATCCCTCTGCGCCACAGGCCTTGGCACTTGAAAGGGTGAAAGGGGGGGAAGGGCTGGGAGGGGGTCCACAGCCAAGACTGCCACAAGTAATGTTCCGAGCGGCGACGTGGGCCGGCAGCCGGCAACACGTTTTTAACATTTCCTCCCGACTCTGCGCGGTTGTTATCTGATGGCAGAGAATTCACTCGGGTGTTTCACGCTGGGCCATGTGGAAGCATTGGGATCGGCGGAGGAAATCCACACTCTGGCAGACGGGCGTGCAGTCGGACGCATCTGGAGCCGGGTTTTTTATGTCTGACTTCAGTGAAGGTCCGGACCCTCCGATTGCCTGTCACAGGTTCACAGGCATGTCGGGTTTCACCTCACAGCAGCGTCCCTCTGAAGTGAAGCTTGTGTAACATCTCGCCGGTTGATCGTCGCTGCTTCCTGGGACTTCATATAAACAGAGTGTTACATAAAGGCTGCGATGTATTGCGCAGGACGGCACCCAAACAGTCGGTAAAATGTCTCGGTGATACGACGGCAATCAGAGTTGAAGAGCCAATTCTTTGTCTCTCTTTTTGAGCTGCAAACATAAAGAAAAGTCATTTCCTGGCTCACTCAGGAAGCGTTGGCGCAGGTTGTGTGCGTGAAGGGTGCTGCCAGATACGGGGTCTGCTTCGACTTATCCGAAGGGGGAAAATCAGCATCAGAATCGAGCGGTCTGTCAGGTGCCTTGTCAGAAAATGTAGCAAGACTCTATCGATCGTGACACCCGTATTTATGGCGGAGATCTCCAGATGTGACGTCCCGTAAGGCGTACTGTGGGAGCGTTAACGCTTCACCTTCAAAGGTTCAAGGTCCAAGATCTTCTCCGAACCATCCGGGATTGTTCCTCGCTTACTCTGGCTTCCACACACACTCGAAAGGTTCCTTGCATCTGTTCTTCAACCGGACAAAAAAGGGGAAAGAAATGGGAACGAAGGAGCACTTTTCCCAGAAAGACCTGGTTAATCAGTGGCTCCGAACCAGCTGGAGATGCTCAGCCGTCCGACACACAGCTGAGCTGAAGCCTGGTTACGGTCACGCCGTGTGACATCGGCTTCACCGACTTGGTGATGGCGTTCAGCGACAGTCTGCTCAGGCTCAGTCAGCACCGAATCGGCGACGAGTGTGTCTCTGCGTGTCGACCCACAACTTGGTGCGTGTGCTTGCCGAGTGGCGTCACAGAACAAACAGATGAAGCTGACAGGAAACCAGAGAGAAGGTTTCTGTGGATGAGATGGAAAATGCAAATGGTTCCATGGGGGGGGGGGGGGGGGGGGGGTTTTCTTTTTTGGCGTGTTGATATTTTCCATCAGTTCCTGCCAGGTCAGCAAAGTGAGACGGGGATGCTAAACCCAGGACTCTGTCGGAGGGTTGTTGTGCTGCTGTGTCCTCTCCAGGAAGTGGATGGATGGATGGATGGATGGATGGATGGATGGATAGTTGGATGGATGGATGGATGGATGGAAGTAAAGGGATGGATGGAAGTAAAGGGATGGATGGATGGATGGATGGATGGATGGATGGATGGATGGATGGATGGATGGATGGATGGATGGATGAAAGTAAAGGGATGGATGGGTGGGTGGGTGGATGGATGCATGGATGGATGAAAGTATAGGGATGAATGGATGATGGATGGATGGATGGATGGATGGATGAAAGTAAAGGAATGGATGGATGGACGAAAGTAAAGGGATGGATGGATGGATGGATGTAAAGGGATGGATGGATGAAAGTAACCGAATGGATGGATGAATGGATGGATGGAAGTAAAGGGATGGATGGATGGATGGATGGATGGATGGATGGATGGTTGAAAGAAAAGGGATGGATGGATGGATGGATGCATGGATGCATGGATGGAAGTAAAGGGATGATAGATGGATGGATGGATGGATGGATGGACGGATGGATGGACGGACGGACAGGCAGACATCATTGCCGTCCCGCTGGTGACTCACGTGCCCCCCCCCCCCCCTCTTGCCGCCACAGCTGCTGTGCTCCACGGTGCAGAAGGCCCTGTTTGAGGAGGAGGAGCGTGTGAGGACTCTGTCGCTGAAGGTCCGCTCGCTGGAGAAAGCCAACGACCACCTGCGGGAGAAGGTGCGGACCACCAAGCGCCTGCTGCGCCAGGCCCAGCGGGAAACGGCCAAGGAGCAGCAGACCGTCAGCCTCAAGCAGCTGTACGGCTCCAGGGCGGGGCCGGCCCACCCGGCTCAGGACACCACCCAGGACCGGAAGGAGCAGCCGCTCAAGAAGAAGCTGAAGAACTGAGCGCCTCCACGGCCGCTCGGTGTGGCCGCTTGACGTTTGGGGCCGAGAGGGACTGTTCGGCGGTGGCGTTTTCCTCGGTGACTGCTCTGACCTTCTTAATATTGTTCTCTTTCAACTCTCAGTGGCAGCACGAACTCTTTCCGATCTCAGTCAGCTCAAAGTTTGAAGCTGCAAGTGGAAGAATAGTTAGAAAATGGTGGTCTCTGATACACCCCCCCCCTCCCCCCTGTGCAGGACACATTATGCAGTAGAAGAACTCACAGTTTGCCTGAAGAATCAAATGAGATATTTTAATACCACACGTTTGCACGACGAATCCCATACGACGGAAATCCTGTGAAAACTTCCAGTAAAAGTACTTCCTTTTGTTGAAGTCTTTGATGAAACTCGTTATCTTCCGACTTTATACGAAAGAGATTGGCCCTTTTGTCATTTTGCTATGTCATGAACGTGTTTTCAGGTCCTCCCTCTTTGTTTTTAGCGCTTGCTGATTTAAAGTCTACGTTTCTGTATGAAAACAGGGTGCTGAGCACCCTTGAAGCTGGCCAGTGAAGCTGCTCTCTCCTACGGTAAAGCTTTCATCACTACGTTGCTTTCCTCCAACAATAAACATCTAATAGACTCCAGGGTCGACAATTATTCTTTGCGATCGTCACGTTGAAAGAACGAACTCTTACGAGAACCAATCTTGTCGCACTGTGTCCTTCGTTTTGTTGGTTTCTGGACGGCTTTTCGAAGGAGTCTCAGACGACAGCTTGTCTGACCCAACACCAGT
Organism: Malacoctenus gilli; assembly: GCA_032164315.1. NCBI lineage: Eukaryota > Metazoa > Chordata > Actinopteri > Blenniiformes > Labrisomidae > Malacoctenus > Malacoctenus gilli. The sequence continues at coordinate 7,056,954 of JASSRZ010000072.1, read as the reverse complement.
TGTTCCAGTCGGACTCTGACCAGTCCCATCAGTGTTTGACTGGAACCTGCGGTCTGACTTGGGAGCAGACTTCTGTGCGTCGGTCCGCAGCCTTTTGTCTCCAGACCTTTCCAATTAGCGGCAGAACGGGGTCTCGCGTAACAAACGGAACAAGCTGCGTTTTTTTTTAGTGTGTTTCTGTCGTTCTGCCGCACTCGGAGTTATTTAAGGTCCAGATCTACAACACCGATAGTGCCGGAATCAACGTGTCTCCGGCAGCGCTTCCTGCTTTCCGTGTACGCGAGTCGAGGAGGATAAATGCTTCCGAAATAAAAACCCGGCTCGAGATCGACGGCAAACAGGAATCCCGAAAAGCGTCGTCTGGCCTCGGGTCGACCTTTGAGTCTCTCCTCGGGTCGGGATCTGGTGCGCTTTAAGGAAGAACACGGACACAAAACCATCCTGGCAGAGGAAAATTTCCAAACAATTGCCAGGAGAGTTGAACCAAATTTCTTCCATATGGCGCGGAGTACGAAACGGAGGAAACGAGCGAGAGAGCGAGAGAGAGAGCGGAGTCCCAGACGCATTTCAAACATGTTTTATGTCAAGAACCTTCCTGCAGGATCGCCGAGACGACGTTTACAACCTTTTATTCTTGCACGTCGTCGGACGTCTCCGGCATAAAAAAAGAGAGAGCGAGAGACAATGTTGCGGAGAACGCCGCTCGCCCTCGTCTTTTCCCTCCGCTGCTCCTTTCTCCTTCGCATCGGACAAGCTCGCCTGCAGCCAACTGTCAAAATCCGCTGGCGCCGCGCCAAAGATGATATACACACAGCGCACTCTCAACATAAACCACCGTGCACGGCCAAGCTGCAAAACAGATGTCGGGCGCTGTGGCTGCACAGTGGTGGTCCCTTTGAGAGGACCTGGTTATTTGTGGACACGCTTTGTTTATCTGGACCTTTCTGTTCTTTTTTTAACTTTCTCGACGTTCTCTTACTTTCTGTGGCTGCTCTATAGCAGCCAGGTCGGGAGGGGGCCAAACATAGGGTCCGCGATCCGACGGCGGTCCACGGCGGAGTTCGGGCCTTTGAGATGAGCTGGCGTGGTGCCGAAATGACCACAAGGAGCTTCAGCTGCAACAAATAAATAAAGAGACTTGGACTGCATGCTCTGTTTACGCACGTTGTTCATGATGAAAACAGGCTCAGAATGGATTTGTACTTTTGGAACGATCAGAAGTACTCCCGAACTAAAAGTAGTTTTCCACTGCCTTCTTAGATGTTGTTAGAAATCTCTGTTTTTCACCTTTTTTCTACTTGTTATCAGTCATCGCTGCAACCATCATTGCTTCACATGGAGAAACACAGGAGAGGGGTTTTTTTCTGACTGATAGTTTATTTTTTAAACAAACTCTGTAACATTGACGTTGGCCCGGCGCCCTTTTATTCTTGGATCTGCACTTGGGAAGTTTCCCTTTTAAGCTCTTTGCCTCGAAAGCAGGACCCCCAAAATAAGTCAAAGACTTCACAGACGCGACGGGAAACGATCGAGGATGCAAAACTGTGCGCGTAACTCAAGCCGTTTTGTGGCTTTCGAACTTTGTTTTCGCAATTTTTTCAAAATTTACTTCAAATTCCGGCTGAGTTGGGAGATAACGGCAGCGGTCAGTGTCGGCGTCTGGCGGCTGGACACAGTTTCTGGTCAATAGTCGCTGCAACACCTTCGGTCGGACGGCGTCTCGTCCTCGGGAGGTTCGCCGTTGGCTCGGAGGTTGGCGCCGACTGCGGCGTCTTTAGGACGCTGTTTTCCTCCACAAGCGTTTTTCCACTTCTTAACTTTTCCTGCCTCCAGACCGCAGGCAGGATGCAAAGAGGGAGACTTTATCTTGCGCTCCTGGGCTTGGACGCCGACGCGAGCCGCTGTCGGGACAAAACACACACATCTATGATCGCCGCATCTGTGGGAGGAGTCACGATATTTGGAGGGGATCCAAAATGACTCGAAAGCAGAGAAACGGAGCGCCGTTCACATCCGGCTTCGATGTGGCTGCCATGACTCATGACACAGACACGATCTGTCACTTTAATGACAAAACCTTCGCCCCCCTCCCGCCATACTTTGATGTATATCAATCCATGACAGCTTTGGTTTTGTGTGCAGGGGGTCCCCCCCCTTAAACTCGCAGTCTGACCGTAGAGACGCGCTCAATTATCACATCCAACTCTGTCAAAAACGTGACGTGTTTCCATCACAGAGGGTTTTACGGCTTCCTCGTAAGTCCGCCGTTTGGTCTCGACGAACGCCTCCCCGCAGCCCCCCGAACAAGACGCTTTTTTTTTCTTTTTCTTCGTCTTTCTTTCTTTTTTTTTTTATTGGAGTGGAAATGTTTCCTCAGCGTCTCTTTTCCGCGACCCGAGCAGCTGCGCTCCGGTCGGTTTTTCATTGTTGCCTGTCCACGTCTGTTTTAATAAGGATGACTGATGCGTGCGCTCGCCCTCCGAGACCGCTCGCTGTTCCAGTCGAGCTCCGATCGCCATTCCGCGCTCCGCGCCTCGGGAAGAAAAAAAGCAGCGCGAGTTTCTGGACGGGCCGAAGAGAGCGAGCTCAACGTTTCACTCCGAGACGAGCGTAACGGCCGCAGCAGCGGATGGAATTCCTTGGCGCGGTTATGGCTCTCTAAGGTCGTAGTTCGCGCTCAAGAATTTGGGTTTTCATCGACGTTTTTCTCCCCGAGGGAAGTTTCTCACGTCTGCGTTCACCAACTGAAGAGCAAAACACACCAGTCCCTGAAAAAAAAGGCTCCCAGCGTTCATACCAGTCTGCATCTCGTTGTGGTGGAACTTCCTTTCCCTCCCGTCCGTCTCTTCTTCCCCCCCCTTTCTGAAACCAGCCAACAACAGACTTCCTCGCCTCTGCTTTGGGTTTTCTTCCTCCATCTTCATGTGATTATTCTGTTTTTTACGGGTTGCTGATGAGGTGTCTGAGGGAGGACGTGTTCCAGTTCACGTGCTTGCTCTTGGTGCTTCCAATTTGTTTTGTCATGCTCAGATGGTTGGTAAGTTAGGGATGGTAGTGACTGGGGTCTTAAACGATCCCTCGCATGCTTGGCAGGGGGTTTGGGTGCTTTTTCTGACCTCCATGAGAGGGTTGTGATTTCAGGACATGTTTTACAGCTTCGCTGGGGCTCCGTGCGAGAGCGCGGTTTCGACTTGATGCATCAGCTGCCCTCAAAAACCAGTCGCTCCGATTTACGGCAGAAACTACGATCACTTCGTACGAGCGGCGGTGAGGAGATCCGAAGGTGCTCCGGAGGCACCGAGGACGCAGCGAGCTGAGATGCGGAAGCGCACGCAGGGCTTACTGACGCGGGGCTCGCGAGGTACAAACAAACAAAAACTCCGATTACAGTCCTGATCCAAGAAATTAGGAGGGGGAAAAAAATGGACACAGTGGCGGAGAGAGAAAAGAATGAGAAGCGGGATTGTTTAAATCGATGATTCACCAATCGTGGAAACATGTGAGAAATAAACAACAGATGAGGACAATCAGGGATCAACAAACACACGATGGCAGGAAAAACAACAAAGAATATACAGAATGCGTAATTGCGTCCAAAATTACAATAAAAACAAAATTAAAACGAGAGCAACTCGGACTGTTTTGACCTCACAGAGACACAGAGCACAATATGTGCTTTGTGTCTCCGTGAGAGCATTTGATGGTTGTGCCGATGGGACCTTTTCCAGCGCCAAACAAAGGCATCAAAACCTCGCAGACGCGCCGTTGTCAAACCAGAAGTGGTCAAAAACAGCCGCGTTTCTCTGTCCATTCAACGTGAACGCAGAGCCGGGACGTCCACTGACCGACCGGCGGGTCAAGAAGCTGCTCCTGAGAGTAGAGCCGAGATCAGAATCTCTTTTAGGTGGCTTTCTGCTACAAACGTTGACTGGACGGATGGTGGAGTGAAAGCTCTACTCCGAGAAGAGTTTCCTTCCACATTGCGGCAGCGGAGCTCTGGCTCAGCGTGGAGCGAGCGCTTCAAAGAAAAGAAGACGCAGACCTCAGAGATGGAAAACAAATCAGGGGAAATACGAGTTCAGACAAAGAGAAAACTCGACGTGCCGACACGAAAGAATCACAAGACTCTCTGGCGATCGTTCCTCACCACGGCGGCACCGGTCTGCTCCGATGGAGGCGCTCCGCTCAGCTTTATGAGGCCGCTGTAAAGACAATAAAGCCAAAGAAAGTCGATGATTGAAGAGAAACTGGAGCGAGTTGAAACAAAAGAAAAGAACGACTCATTTGGTTCGAGAGAAACGTTAAAGATTCTTCTTCTGCACTCAGAAAACAACCCAAAACGAGCCGCTTTTGCCTCATTGACCTCCGACAACCACAAATAAAACAGTGTACGACTGTTAAAACACGACATTCGTTTATTTTTCCGGTGGATTCCGTCTTCTGATTGCTGACAAACCTTCACAGCGAAGCCAAACACCGTCAATAACACAAGCTTTCAGAGTTCTTCTCCCAAATGTGTCCTATTTGAGGTTTTCCTCCAGAAGAGCTGTTTGACGGAGCAGGAAGCGCCTCGGTTGCCCCGAGCGACCCCGTCTGAGACCAGCGACCCTCAGACGAACCTTTATAATCAGTCTTTTTCGGAACGACGACGAACGTCCGTTTTCCAGACGATGTGTCCGGAGGAAAACATAGAATCAGCCGTTCCAGCGTGAGTCGGCAGACATTTCGTTTGCAGCTCTTGTCATGAAGAACCCGTTTAATAAGGCCAATCAAAGAATGTGAGGATAAAGCGCTCCGTATGACAGGCGTAAACAAGGTGCGGGACCACGCCTCCGAAGAAGCGGACCACCACGTGACTTCCGAGACCCCCAGATTTCTGGGACGTGGAGGGCCGAGGTTCTGCAATCACAAGGTGTCCGGTTTTGCCTGGCCAACAAGAAGCTGATGTCAGACTGTTCCCAGAGACAGCGTTGGCAGCGACCGCACGTTCCACTGATTAGGGTCAAAGTGGCTGAACGGGGGAAATCGGGTCATTAGGAAAGCATTCGCCAGAGCACGCTTTTCACACGTTCCTCTGTCGGCACACTCGGCGACCCCCGGCGTGACCTCGGGCGACCCAGAATTCCTCGCCGCACCCCGTCTGATGTCGCCTTTGATCCATTGTCCCCGCAAACTCCGACAGATCCCACTGGCGATGTGCAAAGGTGTGGAAGGAACGCGCTCTCATGAGGACTTTCTCCTGGCGCTGGGCCATCTGCTCCGCCGCCGCCGCCGCCGCCGTCAGGGCCGCTATCGCGAAGCGGGGGCACGGGTGTCGGGTTTCAGGTTTCCAGCCACGTTCGAGCCTGATTGCGGGCCCGAATTTCTCCCGAAAAGTGGAAAATGAGTGGCTCCGCTCGCGCTGCCAAAAACAGCCCTCGTCTCATTTTTTATCCTGCGCTCCGTCCTGTTTGTTATTACCAACTGCGGTTGGCTCAGTCATGCAGGACTCCGAGGCTCTGAGCTCAAAGGGGAGCAGCGACAGAATCGCTCATTTACACGGTCGCTTCTCAGCTGATTCCCAAAGGAACTGCTCCCAAACCGCACGTCATTCGTCCCCAGGGCGCAAAAACAGCAAGGGGGGGCGGGGTGATCTCACCGCGTTGCCCGGACCCCTGCCCTCTGCTGAGCTTTTGCACCTCGGGGACTTGGACTTGTTTAAATTCTAACAACCTGGTTCCCCCGCTTCCCCGCCAATGAGAGGCGGAGCTGGAAAATCCTCGTACGTGAAGATGTCAGCGGCAGGAGCGAATCCAAGTGTGTCGCTGTTCTCGCACGTCTGTGTGTTACAGCACGCATCGCTTGCGACCTCCAGGGTTCATGGTGTTCGTGTGGCACCAGTTGGCGAGCTGGCGATCCATCAAGGGGCTCACTGGTGCAGTGGGGTCTCGCAGTGAGCGCGGCAAACACTGGAAGTCCTCTGAGGCAGGAGGAGGAGGAGGAGGAGGGCAAGCAGATGAGTGGAAAGTGATGGAGTGTGTTTGTTGTGTGAGGAGGCAGAAGGAACCTCAGGTGAACGGGTTTAGGTCCTAATTATGAGTTATGGGGGGGGGGGGGGCAAGATTGGACAGGAGCTGTGGCAAGTGGCAGCAGCGTTACGTTTGGACTGCTGTTTACTGCCGTTTACCGCTGGCTCCACATTCCCGCGCTCACCCGCGGTCGTAAACTTCAGGTCAGAAGCTGAAGAAGCAGGAGAGCGGCTGAAGCGTGTTCTCCCTGCAGGCCTTCCTCTGCGTTGGGGGGGGGGAGGAGGGGGGAGGAGTTCGGCCACCTCACCTGCAGAGAGGCTCAACCTCCGCTGGTGATCCGAGTCGCCAGTTTGATGACCAGACAGCTTTCACAACTCCAGCAGAGACTAAAAAAGACCCGTTTTGTGTTCAGGAATTGAACACAGACTTGATCTAAAGCACGAACCGAATGAATATTGCCAAAAATACCCCCAAAAACGCGTTTTCTACCCTCCACAGTTGCTCTATTTCGAAGCAGGACGGATCTCTTGTTTTCTTTCCACAAACGACCTCGCGAAGAAACGGTCTCACCAGGTATCGCGTTGACTTTTTTTAACAGGAAAGGAGGTGAGAAGGAGCGAAAAGCTCAAACAGCGAGTAAAAACTCTGAACCGCCGACAGCACACGTGTTGATGGACGGAGTGGGCACATAAACCTCCGCGGCTCACTGACAGATATTCGTACAATAGATTCCTGCTGACAGATGGACGCGCTCCGTGTGTGTTCATTTCAAGCCTTAACTCAACACTTTGACCTCCAAGAAGGTGAAGCAGGAAACGCTGAACAAAGGAAACATTTCTCCCAATTTATGCTCTATTTTCCGTCTCAAACTCGCTCCGCAGGCCCGAGCGGAGGCTCGTCAGTTATCAGTTATCGGCGTCATCGCTGATCGCGGTGATAACTGGAGTATCGCTTTACTCCAGAGGCAGCGGGTCACCTTGGACGGAGGCTGTGTCAAGCGTCGGAGAGCGGCTGGGCCTCAGCTGTTTCAGCAGGCGGCTTCACGAACTGCCTTGTCGCTCTTTCTGGAGGCGCTGATGTGCACGCGAGCACGGTGATGACGGCGAGCATTCCGGCATCCTTTTCTCATTGAGCCGATTCGGAAGCGCTGAAGTTGCGGGAAGCACTCGAAGCGCCATTCCGGATCGTCTCTGGGAACGAAAACGAGCGCACCTTCTCTGCAGTGTTCACGGTTCTTCGAATGAACCCTGGCTTCGAGCGCACTCACAGCGGGACGATTGTTATTTTGGGCCTCGTTCACGTGACGGCAACCGCCTCATAAATCCTCGTGGACGACTTCATCAGCAATTTGCTGCCCTCGCTTGTAAAATTATTCCCCTCTTCACCACACTGATAAATCACCTTCAGAGCGGGAGACGGACTCCGTTTTCTGGCTCTCTTCCTGCGTGAAGCCTCTGCCTCACATTCCTTACAAGCAGCAGAAGCAGCAGCACGCCGGGACCAGGATGGAAATGAAGCACCACCTTCGTCAGCGCGAACCCGGCTTTAAAGATGTGTTTCAGAACGTCGAGCCGCTGTCTCGCAGTGCCATCCGTGCGTTACTTGGCGATACGTCTCAGTGTGTCGCCCGCGTCTTTCGGCACGTCCACTTTCTGTGATCCGTGCAATCCGGTTCCCGTTTCGGTGAATCAGTCCCATCTTCCCGGTTTGACCACATCGTTTTTTTTACTCTGTCCACCGTCTCCTGGATGACGTCGACGAGCAAACTCTCTCTTTACGCCTCTGCTCTGTCCAGCAGCAGCCGCCGCCGCCGCCGCCGCCGCCGCCAAGCCACAGGCCTCGGTCAGCCGGCATTCTTTGGAGAGGATGTGAGCGGCTTCGAGTGGCAGCCTATGAAATTAACATTCATGACAAACCGCCGCAGCCACAGAGCTATTTCATGAGATCCACTGTTGCAGTTCGTGTTGTCGTGTTACTTTTCACATTTGGCTGTGAATACACTGTAAAAAACTGCGCTGTGAAAGTGATCCCACTGGCAGAGCGCAGAGGACTGTCGTTGGGCCCAGAAGAACAGATATTTCAAGAGATTACCACCACATCAAAAGTGTGATTCAGGTCCAAATCTTGCGTGTCAAATTACAGCTCAAAAAAAGTGCCGTTATTTTTCTTTACCTCGTTCCGATTGGTAACGAAAATTGTGTCCACATCGAATTTCCTCGGCCTGAACCTCCCCGCCACAGCTCCGTCGGACCTCCCTCAAGCCAGCCCAACGGAGAGCTTGAGCTGGCAGAGACAGTTTGGCGATATCGTGACAAAACGGCGCCGAGTTTCGACGTTGCTCTCAACAGACCAGCTCAGACGGATGCGTTATGCATAGACGGGGGTTTTAATGTATGTTTCACTTACAAATATGGTCCAAGCACAAGCCGCCGGCTTTCACACAGAGCAAAAAGTTCACGTTTGAAAAAACCCATGATGCATTGCATCGTTTTATACAGTAAGTATTGTAGCCCAAGTATAGCGTCTGTGAAAAGGCAACATTTTCAAGGTACAAATACTCATTTGTACAGCAAACTCTTACCACAGGTGACTCTTTCCCTCACGAGCTCCTCCCACGTACCACGTCATCGTTATCACGGACGATGCTCAAACTGGGGCAACTCGACCGAGCAACTTCTTCCTTCTTTTCTCCTCTAAAAGTTCCGACATCGTTCCTGCCGTTTTCCTGCCGAGGTGTCCGAGCGCTCACGTTCGCCGATTCAATTTGGAGCGAACGAATCGAGCTTTTGTCTCCGATTAGCCGAGTGGCGTTCCGGTCGAAGGGAAGCTGATTCCCTCTTGGAAATTCCGGGTCACATCAAAAACCGAGACTCCTCCAAACTCCCCTTTCAGTTTGGATCCCCCCAACGCGCCCACCCGACACCAAACCAATTCATCCTCCGCGAAGCTTCCCATTAAAGCCGATTTAAAGCTCCTCTCGCACGACGGCGTCCCCAATCGAACCCCCTCTGAGAAAGATCCATTTGACCCGCGTTCCTCCTCCGGCACCTGTCGCACGACCACAAATCAAACAGAAGAAACGTCACAATTGTCAACCGACGCCATGCAAATACACCGAACCAGCACCAGATTCCACCAGGACCACCGAGAGAACGGACAGCTTGTAAGAGGTTCAGCGAGCGGCGAGACCGCGGGAGAGCCAATGGAAGGTCGTTACGCGCACTTGGACTCCAGAGTTGTGTTGAACAAACGTCTTCCGGATCGCTCGAGAGCCCTAAAATGTGTCCGATTTTCTAAAAAGCTTCTTTGTTTTAAAGGAGCTAAACTTGGAAAGGAAGAACTTTGAAGCAGAGATGAAGCAGGTCCGACGCATATCGTGTTGAAGTCTGAAAGGAGACCTAAAGGGACTGAAACAGCACACAGCGGCGCAGTCGAATGCATATCGAATTTCGTCGTTTTTTTGCATCCAAAAAATTTGTGAAGAATTCCCAACTTGTTCACCGTTTCCTCCTCTGACTTTCTGCGTCGGGAATAAAACGAGCTATTAAAGCTGAAACTGCGACACGTGGAAACAACGAAGTCCGATTGGCGACACGCTTTTACCCATCACCCACAAACCCACCACTCTGTAGATACTGAAGGCACCTTAGACGAAGATAACTCCCTGTGCTCAAGCGGTTGAAGAAGTTAAAGGTTGAAGAAAAACGCGCTTTCCTCTCGAAAACAAACAAACTGCTGCACGGAAACGCTTGATCGCACCGCTGCTGATTGTCTACGAGCATGAACGCAAGACCCTGAAAATCTTTATTTGAAGTTTACGTTTCGAGATCCTGTGAAATGTGGAAATGCTTCGTCGTCCGGACTCTTCCTCGGCAACGCTGCGTCGACGCGGCGTTCCTGCAACACGGCTTCTTTTGAAGATATCGACACATGCATTTGGGAAGTTTCTCTCCTGATCATGCAGATATTGTTTGGGTTTTTACACTCCGACGTCGAACGGTAGGAGACGACACGAAAATATACAAAAGAGCCAAACAATGAGACATGTTGAACTAAGAATAAAAAAAAAGAATCGACAATAAAAACAGTGTCCAACAAGCTCTGTCCTGCTTCGGCAAACGCAATTCCCCTGACACGAGGGTGGAGGAGCTTCTCCTCCTTCCTGGCCTCCTCTCTCCTCCCCAAAAAATGATCTGCTCTGGTACATCGTTATCTTCATCAAATCCTCCTCCTCCTCCTCCTCAACCCATTTCACGTCTTCCTTCTCAGGCTGGACAGGCTTGCTCCCCCTGCAGGCGAGAGGTTGGAATGACGCTGTATTCCTAACCAGATAAAGGGGGAGGCGGCGCCTCCGGTTCCACCGAAGGGGTTAAAATTGGAAAGTGACTCGGGACTGATCGGACACAGGCGGGCGGAGCAGGTCAAGGTCACACCCTGCTGGTGGGGTGGCAGCGGTAGGTGCAGTTGGACAGCGCGTCCGCGCCGCCTCCGTCCACGTTCTGGGAGCAGCCGCCCTCGCAGCACGCCTCGGACAGGGCCGGGTTGGACCCCTCCTGACCCGTGCCCAGCTGCAGACGCCTCATGTGACGGACGACCGCCGTGGCGTTGAACGCTTGCTGCGGGACAAGAGACGCAGATTCAGTCAATCTGTAGGAACTGAGAGATGGCGTCACGCCGGAGGCCACGTCGCATCTCTGAAGCTTCGACGACTCAAACGAGGCCGAACAGCAACCTGCAAAGGAGTTCAGACCGAAGCCTGAAACTGCACATATTCCGCATTGTAGCAGCGTCTACTTAAGGGAAACGAGCGCTCCAGCCGACGTGCGTCCAAGAATAACCGGGACGTCGTACCTTCCACTTGCTCTTGGCAAAGTTCTTCTTGATCTGAGCACTGACAGACTCGTGAATGTTCTTCTCCAGCGCCGTGTCTCCGGCGATCCTGACGCACAGAAACCAGAAACATCTGTGAGAAGCGAGCGAGCAAGTGTGTGTGTGTGTGTGTGTGTGGATGGAGATGGTAGCCGTTTCTCAATACCAACTACGATGAATTTGGACTCCCGAACTTCGGAAGCGCGGACTTGGAAACTTGGAAACTTCTCGAGGACGGGAGTTCGCAGTACGGTTTTTCCACAACTGGAACGGCAGCGTACTCGTGACGTCACGTGTCTGCCGCCGGTGATTATCCCAGAAATGCTTATTTTATGTTATAAATTTGAATAAAAAATAAATCAATAACTCCATAAAACTACATTAATTACTGCTTACAGTTTTGTGTTCGCTCATGCGCCATTGCTGGTTGCAGTGAAATGCATTCTGGGAGTCCACACGGGTCACCATCCGGTGCATCCTCGGTAAAATGGGCGGAACAAATTCACGTTCGGGTTTCTGACCGGACTCCCCGAAATGCGAACTTGTGTATTGGAACAGGACTTGGGCTGGGACTGAAGTCCGCGAGAACGCAAGTACAGACAAGTACGGGTATTGAGAAACGGCTCTTGTGCCAACACAGTGACAGAAGGCTCAAGCAAAACGGTTGCAGGAACTTAAGACTCGAGTACGGAGACAGCAGACGTCGGTGTCGCCCTGACGGGGGAGGGCAGAGGGGGGCCGTACCAGGGGTGCTGCAGGGCCTGCTCGCAGGTGTAGCGGCTGTTTGGGTCTTTCTCCATCAGATGCACGATGAAGTCCTTTGCTGCGAGACGAACAGGAAAAGGTTCAGGTAGAGAATGCAAAACCGCACACAGAAAAGCCCCCACAAGTATAAAACCTGGCAGCTCCGCGAGGACCACCGCGTCAGTGTGGCGGGGGGGGGGGGGGGGGGGGGGGGGGGGGGGGGGGGGGGGGGGGGGGGGGGGGGGGGGGGGGGGGGGGGG
>JASSRZ010000072.1:7027042-7038980 GCA_032164315.1 Malacoctenus gilli | reverse complement strand
GGGGATTCGCATTGTTCCCAAACGGCCCGACGGCACTCCGTGCACAGGTGCGCGTGTTCCGGTGTGTGTGTGTGTGTGTGTGACCTCTGGCACACTCTGGTCAGGATGATTGTCAGGGAGCTGAAATGTCTATTTGGAGCCCGCGATTCGCTGACCCCGGGTCAGCACCGGGGCGTCTCGCTCGGAGAAACCAGCAAATTAGAGCGCGGGGTCGTCCGCCGTGCAGCTGGTAACGACGACGGTTGACATCTGGCTGAAACCAACGGATTCCTCGATCCACAGTGTGTCCGTCAAGTGTCCAATCAAAGTGTTCTTCTGGAAGTACTCCAGAAAAGGGCTGACATCTTTCCCCTTCAGAGGAAAGCGTCTCGATCTCGAGCTCTGACGTCACGTTTCGACGCATTTCGTCGTGTTTGTTCACGGCGCAGAGCAATTAGCCAAGCACCAAACGAAAGTTTCGTCTCATTAATCTGACGACTCATCTGCCCGAAAGGCAACTCGTGAAACTAACAGCTGCCACCGTGACACTGAGCAGGACACACAGTGCCACGACTCCGTGCGAGCCGCACAGCACTCGGGCTCTGTGTTTCCATTTCCAGTCGATGTGACTGAGAAGGTTTGTGGCTGTTTTAAGGAGTCTTCAGAGAGACGAGACCGCCGCAGAGACCCTCGGACCGGCACGAAGATCAGCGGCGAAGTGAGCGCGTTTCATCCCTGCGTGTGCTCGAATGTATTTGGATAAACGCTCGCTGCAGGTCAAATGGGAAGAGGATCAACAGGCAAATGTTTACCGATATGATCTGCAGAGAAAACAATAAACAATCGAGAAAAAGGAGAAGTGTGAATCTCTTTCCCTCTCCCTCCCTCACACTAAAAATACTTTATTTACGTTGGAAGCATGAAATAAACACCTATAGATTTATAGGAGGCCGACAGGTTTCTGTGTCTCCTGTGTGACTTTCACAGAAATCTGTGTTTTTGCTGTTTACAATTTATGTCCCTTTGATAACGGACCAACAAAACTAAATTATGTTCGTTTCAGCTCAGAGGTATAAATCAAAAGAAATGAAAACCACAAGATGATTTTCAAGTTTCTTTGCTGACCGAACGTTTCGACTTATCCCTTGAACAAACAGGTTTCTAAATAAACAACAATACCCAGAAGTCTCGGGAAAACGAGGAAGTCTGAAGATAAGCCGAGTGTTTAGTGGCCCGTGTCGGCCTGCTGCAAACGTATTTCGGCGTGCAGACGGACACACGAGATGTCGCTCATATAAAACCGTCCAAAACATGCTCGTGAAATCCTTTTTTTGGGGGTGGATTTACAGGTAACAAGTAATGACGATTGGCTCCTTTCATTTGTAGACTTTGTGTTGCCGACACACAAAGTTCGGCGAGCGTGAGCGAACTGACGTCGGTCGAATTGGTTTTTGTCAGACCTGCGAGCAAACGGCTCGTCGAACCGCCGCCGCGCTCATTCCTCCGTCCTCACCTCAGGAGGGATCATCGCTGTATGTTGGCGAGAGTTGTGTGTCTCCGGTAACCCAGGCAACAGGAGCTCTAAAAATAACTTGGGATCCAATGTAGATCAGCCGTTTTCAGCGCGGCCTGTAATTCTCCGCATGTACAGGGAGGAACGCCTCAAACTCCCCGTGGTGACGGGCAGAGCCGTTGTCACGTCTGGCGATGAGGCACAGGTAGAGAGGAAGTGCTGTGCCGCATGTTTTACGGGTAGAAACTCACCTTTGAGCCGGCCTTCCTACAACAAATCGTCATTCTTGGTGTTTTATTCAAGAAAATATTCGGATTCTATTCATTTTAAGTTATTCCGAGAGACCGTTTGTCTTTCGTGTCTCCATCCAGATCAAATCTCAGCACGGACGTCCTAAAACCTCGTTCCTAAACCTACTGCAGTATTAAAGTCCATCTGAGTACTGCATCCTCGACCCGTTTGATTGACTAAATACTGAAAGACGTTTGTCCCCAAAGTGACTTCAGTGCACCGTCCCTTTGATGCCTTCTTGCTTTGTTTGGTCTGCAGCTCGTGGTCCAGTGGGAGTGGAAGGAAACCTAATACCATGTATATAATATCCACCACTTTACTACACGACATACAGTGTATGATGTACTACAGTGTATAATTTCTAGTAATGCGATCCATCTTACATGGTGCAGTAATGGAGATAGAGTGATGAAAAATTTATCTTGAACCTTGTAGCTTGTATTTCAGGTGCTGGCGAGAGTTGCCGATGAAGAAAAGGCGCCAACGCAAGTTCTTCTAAATGTATTTTACCACTATGTGTTTTCTTGGCAGTACAAAACAAAGGAGTACTCACTTGTGCAGCACTGCGATCTCGTTCTCGATGCTGTTCTCCTTCCCCTCCAGAGCCTTCTTGGGGATGCACTTGATGGCAACCAGCTTCTGGGTCCTCTTCTCCTCGGCCAGGACCACCTCAGAGAAAGCCCCCCTGGAACGCAAACGCACGGGTCAGTCCGTCCGACCTCCGTCCGTCCAGACCTCTTAAGAGGCGGCAGCGACGCCAATTAGAAAAAACCAGTCCCTTTTGCGAGTTTTACACGGACTTTGCGATGAAACACTGGAAATGTAGCTGGCTGAGGCCACACGGAGTTTATTTTTAAACGGCAGCCTCCTCCGAAAGTATCTGGGCTGCTGAGTCAGGCTTTGGAAGACCCACAACCTGGTGGGACGATTTGGAAACACCACGATCCAACACGGCCAGAAATGACGCAAGCTTTCTCGCCAGACTCATGAGATGACCACCAGGAGACAGAAGACCGCTCCATATGGAAGCGACCGACTGACTCAGGAACAGCGGCCGCTTTCGGCCTGGTTTTCGGATCCTCGTCCGGGACTTTGCGCTTCTTCCCCCAGACAGACATCCCCCTGCGGCGCTGCTCTGCGCCCTCACGTGCCGATGTATACGATAACTTCAGCCTGTCCGTGTCGCCCCGCCAAACAAGTCGCCGACAGCAGGGGGACGCGACAGTTTCAGCATTTTCCCACGACCCACATCGCGGCGCAGGCAGACATCTCGGACGACCTTCGGCCTTTTCCCGAAGCCCAAAGATTTCTAATCAGGCCTTAAATCTGCAAAATGATTCGGAAAAGTCATGACATATGGATCGGAAGTACGATTCAACGTGTTCTTTCACTTGTTGCGACTTGACGTTTTTTTAAGAGCTCGGTAAAGTAAACAAGAGGAAGCATTTAGGAGCCGCTGGGACCCGGGAACTCTCCCACATACGTTTCTGGGGAAGTGAGGGACCATTTGAACGTGCACCCATTCTCGCAGTGAGTCAGACGCGATAAATATCTGAACATCCTGCACAGAAGTCTCCGTGCTGCGCTCACGTCACGCGGGCTGCACGGCGGAGATGGGAAAGATCCTCGTTTTTATGACACACTTATTCATGTCGGCAGAAAACACGAGACTGTGGCGTGAACGTGAACTTTACTCTTTCCAAGAACGGGCCGTTGTGAGCTGCTCTCTTTCAGTCGCTGTTGCTTTATAACGCCGTAAAGTCAGATAACGGCAACTGTCGGAAAAGTTCACGAAATCTCTGGACTTTCGGCCTCTCGTGAATGAAGCAGTTCCGGCTGCACCACCGTCAAATCGGTCAAATCGCAGTTTCTTGTTTTCGCTTTTTGACTCAGCGTGGAGAGCGTTTCCTCTCTCTGCTTTGCCAAAACATTAGGACCCACTGAAACACGACGTTACACTAACGCAAAAACCTCCAGGTGTCCTCTCAAACCCTGCAGCCCAGTTTCGGACTGGCGCGTGACCTCCACTTAGAAATAAAGCCACGCTTGGCTCTTGCATCACTATCGCGGTGCCCACAGATAGCTGAACGTGTGGGCAGAGCGGAACCACAACCCGCCCAGTCAGCCGCTCTGCGGACACTTTATCTCACAAACAAGGAAGGATTGCACGCTTCCATACCCAGGAAAAGGAAACGGCGCAACCGGATATTTGACCGCTTTTGATCCAGGCTTCGGTTGGGTTTCTTGGTCAAGTTTGTCTGTGAGCTGGAATATGCACAAAGCTGCAAAAAACAGCCGCAAACATGGCTGACTTCACGCGTGGGACGGCAATTCTGGGACTAAAACGAGTGCAAAGTTCTCAGAAAGAACTTTTTCTGGGAAGAAATTCGATGTTCCCGAAGGAACCTCGACTCAGATCTCGCGCGATTAACTCTGGAACGTCTCCTCGGACACCGAGCTCAGCCCCTGATCAAAGGAGCCGTTTTCCCGGGAGTTCTGTGGTTAAACATCTTTAACGAGAAAGTAGAAGTGCCACGGAAAGGCCACGAGCTCTGGCAGGGATCCAGCTGCGTGGAGGAGTTTGTCAGCGCTGCAAATTCCTCCGCCGCATCTGGAGGGCTGAGCTGACATTCTCCATGCAGCCACTGACAGACCGGGGGGGGGGGGGCTCTGGGGAAGCGTCACACACTGGTTCACACAAACACTGGGAAACTGGGAGAACGCAAGCCCGCCTTCCACCGCGAGCCCTCTGCTTCGGTTCGCGTTGTCCCTCGGTCCCACGATCTGACTCGTCCAAAAAACAGGTGGCGAAAGAGAGACCCGTACGAAGCCAAGCCTGACGAACCCACACACCCTCGGCAGGACGGTAATTTCAAGGTCACTGCAGTTCGCGTCAACGTTTCCGCCTCTCTGGGGAGGAGGAAACGCTATTGTTCATTGTGCAGGGGCGCCGTTGTGCAACACATCACCTCCAGAGTGAAACCGCGTCACGTTTGGGAAGCAGCGACACATGTCGCCATTGTTCAATGCCACCGGCCCGTTTTCGTCTGCTTGGTCACTGCGAGCCTTTGAAGGCCAAATTGTAGCTCCTAGAGATAAATACCAAATTCATGTGTGTGTGCGTGTGCACGTTTGAGAGACAGCTATAAGTGCAACGCGTGCGAGCGGGATCCAGTTTCGCACGGACTTGAGCGTCTCGCACGTCGTAGAAGGAAAGCTGTGAAGTAAACAAAAGAGACAGGAGCACTTTGGGTTTTAGTGGCACTTCTTACTTTGTTGTAAATGTTCTTGAAGTGTTTTTGTTTGAAGCGGTTGACAGTCAAACGCAGCAGCTGCTCGACAGAACAGACGGCAGCTTTCTCAGCTCGCTGTCGTCTCATACGTGAGACGGTTGTTTCGCAAGCATGCGAGTGACAGACACAACCGAAACAAAAGACATTAGTGAGGCTTTTCGTTGGCGACGGTGTCTTTTTGATATGTAAATGAATCCAATGGCACAAAACTATCTTTTCTGCCACACTGTTGTAATAGACAGGAGTCGAGCTCTTATTTTGAAGGGAACAGGCATTAAAAAAGGAACACAGCCAAATATTTGTTCAAATATGGCGAGCATAAGCGCGTCTCCATCAGCCCTGCGCTCTATCTCTTCCTGGCAGGCCAGAAGCCTTTTCTATAGATTAAAGTCTGGACGCACGCTCCTATAAAACCAGGCTGTCAGTGATGTATGGAGCACAAGAAGATAATCTTCTGATTGACATGTGGCCTTGTGGCAGATGTCACACAAAGACCTTCGATGGCTTACGGGCAAACGTATCGCTTGGTAAAATATCATCTGGATCGGCGGAACAAAGAAGCCGAGGCACAAAAAAAAAAGAAGAAGCTTTCAAGTAAAAAAAAACAAAAAACAGACTCAGAAATATGAGGAACGTGACTGTGATGAATATTTGATGGGTGGAGGAAGTGTTGCGAGTTTCCTGAGCGCTTAATCCTTGCAAAGGTTTCAGCTGGATTATAAAAAAAAATAAAACCCAACTGTGTTTACTGAGCTGTTCCTGCTCCAAACAGGACATTCTTATCAGCACCATGGGACCCGAGTCCAGGAAGAACACACACACGCACACACACACACACACAGAGCTATTAGCGACTAAGCTCCCTGTAAAGACACACTTGCGGCTCTCCAAACAGTTGGGCGTCTACTTTTGCCATTCTCTGTGCAAATACTACACACAAGTTGTGTACATATAAAGGCAAATACACACAAAGAGATGAAGTCGTGTGCGACAGTTCAAATATTTGAACTCTGTAGCCAGTTCAAAGAGTGGACTGAAAACAGCCCCAGGAGTTCGAGGAGCTTCGCCGTCTCCGTGACATCACCGTCTGTCTGTGAGGAAGCCCCCTGCTTCACATACAGACTCAGCTTCCAGTGTGTTATCTATGACATACTCCGCTTTAACACTGGCGTCGGAGTCACTGCAGACGTGCATGGTGCACAGACAGAATGCAGCACGTGTAGAAAAGCTCATCCTCGCCCCTCGATGTTGAATTTGGAGAAAAGGGACCTTCCTCCACTATCCGCCATGTTCCTTTTCTTCCTGTTCCAAACCTCCAACTCATTGTGCCATCTGTCCTGCTGGGAAGTTGGTGGAAAAGGTGTGCAAACAGATGACAAAATGGTAACTGTGGAAAGGTCACACACACATAAGGAAGGACCATCTGGTCCAATCAGAGCTGAGAGACACCCAACTGTGATTCTGGCCGGCAAACACGAAAAGACCATCTTTGCTCCGCGGGCCCCCTCCGAACGTGAAGCTCGGCACGACCGCGCCGCGGCCACCCTCTGTGTGGATGCGGGACAGGAACCAACAACGACACCAATAAGCCCACCAACAACGAGAGGTTTATAGCGCCCAAGGAGGTTCTCATCTTTGTCTACAAAGACGAGAAAGTGTCGCGAGCAGGTGTGCCGTTTGTGGCGTCGCTCAATGGTTCCTGCCCCATAGGAGCACAATGCTTTTGATGATTATTTACTCTCAAATTATTGTAGTCATACAGTATTCATGCTTAGTTAAAAAAAGATTAATGCTTTGAGTGCGCCTGAGAAGCCCTCATTTTTAGATTAAATTACATTACATTAAATACAATTAAATAAAAATAAATAAAAAATAAAATTAAATAGAAAAATAAAAATAAATTAAAATACATTAAAATAAATTAAAAAATAATACAATAAAATAAAATGAAAAAATACAATTAAATTAAATGCAATTAAATTAAATCATTTTTAGATTAAATTACATTACATTAAATAAAATTAAATCAAAATAAATAAAATCAAAATAAATAAAATAAAATAAAATAAAATGAAAAAATTACAACTACAATAAATGCAATTAAATTGAATACAATTAAATTAAATTATTTCAGATTATTTTATTTTATGCATTGTAATTGGTTCTGGGCCACAAAGAACAGCAGTTTGGGTGGGGGGGGTCCCATGTGGTCCTCAGGACCATGGTTTGCCATCTCGAATGGGGACAAGCTGTCACCAGTCATAACTGGTAGCATCACAGTAGTGTTTTTCTAGCCCAATTTGTGTTTCATGTTTTTTAAAAAAAAAAAAAAAAAAAAAAAAAAATCAGTCGCGACAAGTTCCACAGAAACAGATCTGGTGAAATTCCTGAGAAACTCGGGAAAGGCAGGAAAAGGCTGCATGTTCTGACTGGGTAAAGTAAACACACTGAGAAACCGTCAAGAGGAAGAAAAAAGCAAACTGTAAAGGCAAAAAAAAAAAGAGTGTTTGAGTAAAGTTCACCTTGTTTGAAGGCAGAATGCAGCAGCAGGCCTCTAAAGCTCTCTTAAATAAATGAAAGAGCTAATGGACGTTGTTCAGCGCTCGGCTCATTTTGCTGCAAATCATTTTCTTACTGGTTTAAATAATTCAAATAATTTCGCGAGCACTTCCCGTCTTTTCTTAGTAACACATTTTTTTGGACGTAACGGGCTCCGAAAGGCCGTCCGCCTGCACGGGCTCGTCTGGAAAAAGAAAAAAGGTCAGCCGAGTTCGGTCGCCGGGCTAAAAATAAACCGTCCTGTTGTTCTAGCGGTCACCAAACATTTTCCTGTTTTCATTAATTAAATCCCAACATTTGACACCATGAGATTGGGAGAAAGTGCTGCAGACGATCTGTGAGTGTAAACGCTCACTGTGCTAGTTTCTTTTCAGTTGCTACACACAAGGGTCAGCCACAACATTAGAACCAGCAGCCTTATATTGTCTATTTCGGATTCAGAACAAAGCCGGACCCTCGTGACGCGCTGACCCCACCCGGAACGCCAAGATGTGCTGTGGTATCTGACACTGACAAGTTGGCAGCATATCCTTTGTGTCCTTGAGGGTGTGAAGCGGGGCCCTCGCGGCACCACGTGCCTCAATGAGCCCGGGACGACGCCGACGACCCCGTTCAAGCCCCCTGACTCTGAATCTCCTTCCTCTGACGGATACCGACCCCTGCAGATGGGGAACAGCCCGGCTGTCCCCAGTCCTCCGGCCATAATCATCAAACTAACTTGTCAACTTGTGTATTTTTTTGCCAACTGCCTAAATGAGCCCTAACCAGCTTCCATGAGTGTTGATCGATGAAAACTTGATGACTCAAGCTACCAGTGGTCATTTTCTCAAGACTGATCGTTGTATCTCAGTGTCGTTATTTCAAAAGTAGAAATACATAAACCCATCCGACTGTACTCCACTGAAAACTCACGCCAGTGTTAACCAGCCAGGGAGATAGTATTTTTGACTTGCTGTGTCTTTTGGCTCGAGACCCTTGGCTGCTCCGCACGGTGACTCACTGAGGACAAATTTACTGGCGACTACCTAAAAACACGCCGTCACACCAAGAAATAGGAGCAACGAGAAACACGAGAGTCGTTTATCAGATGAGCATTAACACATATCAAACTTCTATTAATGGGACTGCGAGAACGATGGGCTGGAAAGTGACACTTGACTCTCTCCCCTGACAAACATTTACATTGTATCCTTCTGAGTGTGGGAACGTCCAACAGTCCCAACATCTGGCCTGTGCATCGACACAACACATTGTATCATTTTTGCTCACAGCTGCGCGACGTCGATTCGAGCAACTGTAAATGCCGCCCCACCGTTCAGCAGTGTTTCCCACACACTGAGCGTCTGACGCGTCCTTGCTGCTCCGGGTGGTCACCGAACGTTGTGGTCTCAGTTGTTGCCTTCAGAACACACAAAGTGAAAGTGACTCTGCAGTCGTACCAATCCACAGAAAACTGCTGGTTTTTGTGTTTTGGTTTGTGGTTCTGTGCGCGACAACCTTCAGACGACACTAAAGTTGCACAAAGTTAGAAGGCAAGAAAAAAAACGTCAAAGAATGTCGACCATGCGGCAAAGCATGGTAAGAACAAACCGAGCCAAAAGGAGATTGAATTATTTGGCTTTTGGTTTGTCAGGTGGCCAGAAATTATGCAAATCATCGTTGATTAGGACTCGCAGGGTCTGCTGGAAAACTGGCACAAACACGAGTTCCTAAACTAAACACTGAAACAAGTGTTTCGTTCTTCTTTTGGGGGGGGGGGGGGAGCCAACTTTCCGACGTCGCCGCTGCTCCACGTTCACGGAAATCGCTCGGAATTACTCACTTCACAGAAGAAGAAAAAAAGATCCTTAATCGAGTAATACGCTGGATTGTTATTGAGCTGGAAGGCAGAGCACATGTTTCCCCGAGGATTTCGAGGACCGGGCGATAATAGGCAGAAGGAAAGTCTTTTCATGCTCGCTGATATGTGGACAGCTCGAAATTAGGAGAACGTGCTTAATAAGGGCTTATAATGACGTGGAAAGACTGTGGGAAGATGGACACGACAAGCCAGCGAGTCCATTGGAAACTGTTCGGGGGGGATACGTTGCTGTGAGCAGATGGAGATGCATAAGTGGGCCAGACAGTGGGCATATACGGGTGTGTGTGTGTGTGTGTGTGTGTGTGTGTGTGTGTATTCCAGGAACTGGAGGCGATGCCACGCTGAGCTGCGCTGTGCTGAGATGCAGACTTCTGTTCGAATTAGGTCAGGGCCGGGCTGAGGGTGCCATAAGCAGCCATGGATTTTCAGGATTGGGTGGGAAGCTCCAGCTTGTCATATTTCAAAGGCATAAAGGCATGAAGCAAACGGTCCCGGCCAGATCACCATCAATCAACCCTCCGCGACACGAATTTGCGGAAAGTGTCTCCTCGCGCTCCGCAACTTAAGCTCGGCGCTGAGCGGCGCGGGGTTTTTTTTCCCTCCTCGAATATGAATCACGCCGGTGGCCTGAATCGAGAACAGCGAGGAGACGACGGGTCGAGGGAAAGAGACGGGGCTGGCGTGCCACAAGCCTCACTCCGAACTCCTGCAGGATGAGATCGGGGGGGGGGGGCTGGGAAAGAATCACAAGGGCAAACATAGCAACATGTCCCGCTGCTTTGAGGCCCGCTACGAAAGCCGCTCGATATGTCTGCCTCCATATTTTTAATGAAGGAAAATCTTCGCTCATCCCGTCCTGCAGCTTGGACACGAAACATCTTTGGGCAGAGAGGAAAATCCAAGAAAAGCAAAGTAATTCAATCACTCCGAAGCGGCGGTCCGCACACGTCTCTGGGCTACGTCCTTGCTGAGAAACGGCGATATTATGGGATTAGGGAGAGATAAAGCAACTGGAATGGTAGTAAAAGCCCATCGCAGGAATACTGCGTGACGAGTAGGACGGTAATGGATGGGGAGGGAGCCAGAGTTAGGACAGAGACGGTGGGGGGAAAAAGTGCAGCGAGAAACACGGATGAAAAATAGATGAAGCGGAGCAGCGCTCATGCTGGGAGCCTCATCTGCTCGGTAAAGGTGGCCGTTTCCTTTTGTCTGAACTCTTTTGCTAATCGCCATTTGGGAACCGTTTGATTGCGACAGGCGGCGAAAAATGGCAACGAACGTCGCCCACCCCGTCGATGCTCACGGGACATGTGCAGAAATCAGGGGGACCCACGACGACGTGCGGTCTGAGGCGTCGTCCTCAGTGTGCTTCAGCTCTCGTGAGCCCAGGGCAGAGGATGAATGAATGAATTTGGGCAACTTCTCAAAATGTGACTGAAGGAACTTTATTTCTAAACATTGCACAGCCGGAGGAAACGAAACGTCCCGTCAGCATTCTGCAGGAAGACTATTTACATATTTCTTTACAGGAAAACGCCGGCGTCTCCATCCAGTGACAAACTTCTCAAAGAGAAGAGCAGAGAATACGAGTCGTGGGTCGAAATGTTAAAAGTTCTCGCGATCCACCAGAAGGCTCGGCAAGATATTTGAAGGTGAGGCAGGCGTTGATCTTCAAAAGCACATGAAAAGTGTCATTTTTTGTTTTCACCGTCCCTCCAACGAGCACGACTCCGTCATGCGTAAAGTTCCTTCAGCTGAAGCCCTCCGAGCTGCCAGTGAATCACTGACTGTATTGTGGACAGATGACATTTCAAGTCACTGCCTGTGTTTCTCTTCTGCTCATTAAACTCCAGCCCCAGTTTGTGACGCGTCCGTCTGTTGCAACGCTGACTCACGGCCAAGCGAACGGAAAGACTCCCAAACACAGAAGGATACCTGTGGATATTTTGGGGTTCATCCGTTTACGATCGACTGATGATGCTTTATTTGAACGCAAGTGCGTTGGACTCGATGTCAAAGTTCTCACTTACTTGGAAAAACAGACACACGTGCCAATTAGTGTGGCGTTATTGAACCAGTTCACTCACAAGCTGAGGGCTCTCAGACAAAGTGGCCAATCAGAGCTGAAGCCCGTGCGATCTGGCCGAGAGGCATGAGTGGTCGCGGAACAAGTGGAGCAAAAGGTTCCTCTTTTGACGACCGGATCGAGTCCCCGCGTCGGCTGCCGTCTCACACACATAAATTAGTGAGTGGGTTCTGGTTAGAAACTGCCAAAAGGACACAAATCGCCAAAGAGTCTCAGCGTTAACAGTTCTTCCTTCATGGTTCTTCTGCCAACGTGAGCGGGAAAAGATGAGCGAGACACATTCAGTCCCTGCCTGAAAGGAGCGAGGTCGGATCTGTCAGTCTGTCTGACGCAGCACCATCGTGTGTGTGTGTGTG
>JASSRZ010000072.1:7012422-7022891 GCA_032164315.1 Malacoctenus gilli | reverse complement strand
AAGTGGAGAGCTCCAAAACGTACACGTGAGGCTGCTGACTGTAAATAATCTGCACGAGTGAATGTGGAAGCGGGTGATTGTCTACCTGCATGCGTGAAGGCAGGCAAACCAGGCAATCGCCTAGGGCCCCGAGCTGTCGGGGGCCCCCAGACAACGACTGATTAAGAAGTTAATGCAATGACACATAGGGTCTGCCTTGCCGTGGTGAAAGGAAAATGCAGCGACAGATCGCCCTCGGAGGCCCCCCTCAACGCGGGGCGGGGCCCGCACTTGTGGTTCAACTTCCGACCAATCGGGGGGCCCCCAGACAACTGATTAAGAAGTTAATGCAATGACACATACGGTCTGCCTCGCTGTGGTGAAAGGTAAATGCATCGACAGATCGCCCTCGGAGGCCCCCCTCAATGTGGGGCGGGGCCCTGTCCACTCAACCAATTTTGGCTTTGGACTTCTGCCAGCAAAAGTGTATTTAGCGGTGAAAAATTTAAAAGGAAAAATTAAACGAAGTTATCTATCCGGTTATGAAAAACGGAAGAAGAAAAAGGAAGAGGAGGTGTTGGGGGGGGGGGGGGGCTCCATGTCCATTTTGCCTAGGGCCCCCAAATTTCTTGAAACTCTGGCACTGGCAACCTGTCCAGGAAGTCCACTGCCTCTCACCCAATGTCACACAGAATGAGGCCCAGCGCCTGCAACCTCACTCTGACTGAGGACGGATTATTGCGTGTGAAACGAAATCCGGCAATATTACCTTGCAAGGTGACTTTACCTTCTGTAGAAGGCTTCTTTTTTTTAATCTGCTTTAAATCGAGTAAAAACACGCCCCGAAGAAAATGGTCTCCAAGCGGCACAAAGCGAAGCAGAGGCGCCGTCCTCGCTGTCGCATGAACGGGCTAATTTGGAGCCAAGAAAACACCCAGCAGGCACAGAAGCACAAGAAACGAGCGGCCCAAAAACGACAACGCCGCGACGGCTACGCCGGCCCGCCGACGCTCGCGCACCACGACAAAGCGCCGCTCGTTAAATTGAGCCCATCGCGCTCTGGATGCGGACCGCCGGCGCAGCCGCTCGATACCGACTTCACAATGTTTTACAGAAGCTTCTTAGTGAGCTTAGCGGCATAAATAACGGAGGCTATTTAAAGAGCGAGGCTCTCTCTGCATCTAATTATTCTCTTACATTTAGGCTTGAGTGCACTTTGCAGAGTATGATTGCTGTTCCCTTCGAGCAGTAATTACATGGCGAAACATATGTCGTATAAGATATCTCGCCCGTTTAAAAGCAGAAGGGAGATAAAAACTGCAAATCGACGTGTGTTTGCGCCAAACGAGGACTCCGCTTCCTGATAAACATCACACGTGGGACGGTTTCACTTACGTTCCCAGGATCTCTTTGAAGTCATAGATCTCCTTCACGTCCGTGGTCTTCTTCTTCCAGGCGTGGCAATCCTCTCCCAGCGGCATCTTCTTGTTGTGGCGGTCTGAAACAATACTGGTGAGCAGAAAGAGAGCAAATCAGAGCCGGCCCTGGACGTCGCAGGTCCCTCTGCTTCCAGGCAGCTAATGATGGGACTGGGAATGACGCCTCAATGGTCTGTGACCACTTTGTCAGCAGACTCACGGCTACAACAAATGGAAACTAATTTATTTATAGTGAAATAAGCTACATTTGCTTTGCCACTTTGACCAAAACTGTCGCTGGACTTTGCAATCGTTCTGCTATTTCACCAATTCGATATGTTTTAATGACACGGTCAGGAAAGCGTCAACAAGTGAGGTTATTTAGAAGAATTGCTTCCATTTTCTGGAAGCGAATCATCGCAATAAAGAGCAGAATCTGTTGCAGCTGTGAGACCAGCAGCTGCAACGTCCTGTTTCGGCACAGATGACAAATTGCTAAACAAATGCTACATTCAAAGCGCTCCGCTGAAACACTTTCCCCTGGTGAATACACGGCAATGCTTCCTCCGAGTTGTTCACGTGTGCGTCGACAACATCTTGCCGTCGCCGATTTCCTGTGGCCGTGATTCAAAGCTCTTGGCCGAACATCTGTCCTCGATCTCTTCAATCTGTTTGCTCACTCCGACTGTCGGCGCGCTCACGATGCAGCGCTTTTACAACCGACAAGGAATCTGGTTTATGGACGCGATGAGCTTTGCTCGGTTTTTGATGGAGTTAATAAGTAAACTGAGCTCGGCCTGTGATTGACTGAACGTTTCCGCTTGAGCACATCGGCTCAAATCCAAAACGCTTCGGCTCCTCCAAGCATCAAATCGAGACTCCGAATCGACGGAAATATGCCTCGCAAATTCCTATTAATAGCAGACGTTTCTTCCTCTTTTGCGGGAGTCCCGCTGGTGCAAACGTGGCTCGGACGATTCGAAGCGGAAGCCACACAATGCATTCAGATATTTGTCCTCGCCGCGCCGTCAAGGACCCTGCTGTCAGAGTTATCATCATCCGAACCCAGAAAGTGCCTTTAACTCCAGACCTGGCGGACGAAAATAGCCCCGCTCGTATCAGCGCGCCTCACTCCTCCTCTGTTCCTGCTGCCTGCCAGGCAACTTCACAGGCTGTCTATACGCCAGATAATGGCACGCATTGTTCCGTAATGCACCAGGGCTGCCTTGATAAAGACATTCGAACAAGGCAGCTAATCATCTTCTAATTGCCTCCGAATGAGCTCGCCGAATGGCGAATGCGAGAGGCATTAAGCCGTCAGCAGGGCGACGGCCGCGCTTCTTCTCCCGCTCAACGTCACGCGGCCCCGGCCAGCAGAAATTCTCGTACACTGTGCGCGACGGCCCTCTCGCTACCTCGGCTAATGCCAGAAGTCAGCTTCGTGCGTGTCGCCATGGAAACCCCAAGGAGCTGCTGAGGTATCTGGGAGGCTAAATTGCGTCGGTGCCCGAGGGCAGGTGGGAGCGTCGCTGAATCGTTCCGGTGACTTCTGCTGCGAAATCCCCCAGATAAGAAGGGAAAATTTGACGCGACCTCCATGTTTATCTTGGCGTAACCGTCGGAGTCCGTCGACAACGTTGTTCTGCAAGGTTTTTTGGAGCTACAGAAGAGGAAGAGCATCAAAATGCAAAGTAACAGGCTCGGGGGAAGCAGGAAGAGGAAGTCCTGTTCAATGTGTGCGAAAGCGTTGCCAGTAATTCTGACATTTCGCAGCCTCTGCTCCCGAGAGAGAAAAACAATGTAACGTGGGCCGCAGCGCTAGTCAAGCGCACGTCTTCAATTTGACACCTGTCACTTGGAATGGAAACACAGGATCCATTACCGGGCGAGATTTTCTATTGAAAGGTGATCTGGAGTCAGTCGAGGCTGACGACAAGGTGTTCCTCTACGGTCCGATACTTTGAAACGAATCCTGAGATGCGTTTTGACGCGTTTTGGCAGCTTTTCAGGACCGCGAGACGACGCGAAGAAGCAATCGTTGCACGTTTGTTCTTATTTTCGACATCAAAGACGCGATATTCAGGCGGAACGTCGCCGTCTCGGTTCGAGGAGTCAACTTCCTTGATCAAAAATAGCTTCAAGAGCACACCTTCAAGCAGAAGCTGGAGAAACAGTGAAAACACCTCTTGCAAACTGCTTGTTTGTAGCATCTCACCTTGCTCATATGGAGACGTAACGCATGCACGCTGTGCATGTAAAATTCATGCACCGTCAATGAGGGACTTTCAGCATCGAAGGCATTTCAAATCCAGGAATGCATCAACCTTTGCTCGCCACTGGTCACCCAGCGGACGCCGGCATGCATCCCACCTCGTTTTCCCCATTCGGTTGGCACGGCGATCGGGCTCCGGCTTTAACGGGGGGGGGGGGGCTTGGTGTCACAATTCAAACAAGACGTTTCAAGCAAAACTGGAGCTTTGAGGGTTACGATGAGCAAGGGGGGGGGTCTGTTTGTTTCAAACAGGCAAAATGCTAGAAACAGCAGAAAAAAAGGTTCATGTTTCAGACACGCAGGGGCAGAAAGGGCAAAGCTTCAATATGTGGGAGAGAAGAGGAAAGACACATGCAGGTATGAGCATGTCCAGGGCCAGATAAAGCCCCCCCCACCCTCCCACCCCCCCAATATCCACAGATGACATGACTTCTGGGCCAGTGGGTGAAGATAAGCTGCTCAGACCCCAAGAGGTGAAAGGATTTAAGAAGCTCGAGGTCAGGAGATGCACAATATCATAACCACGTTCGTCGACATGCAGCATTCAGCCTGGCTTGAGAGGGACAACGGAGAGAGTGGCTGTACTCACTGGTTTCCCATTCCTGTGTTGTGCAGTGAACAGAAGAAACACACATACAGACACGACGACAGTTCAGTGCGACGGAACGACATGTAGTTACAAGTTAGAGTGCAGAATGTGCTACAGTGGAGGTAAAATGGTTGGAAACAGCTTGACACAAACACACACATAAAAAAAAGACTTCAAAACAGAATAACAGACGCAAAAAATGTTGGCTTTTCGAATCTTTGAACACGATGGTATCGAGGTTTTGGCTCCACATTACCACGATTATGTCACGTCTCAGCAGACACACTGTGGCACAGCTCCAAACGGAGGGATCCTCCTGCCAAGTTCCAACAAAAACTCAGGTCACAGACGTGTCAAAAGATTAGACGTCTGTGGATGCAGATTTACTCCTCTGGAGGCCGAAAGGTTTTCTAAAAGGGACTCGATCGAGGAATTTTCCCTGCTCGTCGGAAAGTACTTCGTGCACGAGTATCTATGTTTACGATCTCTTCGAAGAAGGGAGCCTCGCAGTCAGGAAGAAATCTGGGACAAAAACCAGAAAACTTTATCTCTCAAGCAGTCTTTTACCTTTTTTTCCTGCATTTTTCAAACAAAAACGCATTGTGTTCTCATGAAGCGCTCCCACTTTGGGAGTTTTATGGACAGCGAAACATGAACACACTGAACACCGTGACATCCACAGAAAACACTGCGAAAACTCCATTCATGTTTGGTGGAAAAACAAACAGAATCAAACATAGGAAGTGGACAAAGATGTGAGGGACGAGTGTAGTCTGTCAAGTGAGACAATTTTCAAAATAAAAGCACGAAGAAAGTGAAGAACAACTGTCTATCTATCGACTTTATGCAAGTTCGAGGAGGCTGGGCGGCGGTGCGGTGTCCGTCCACACCGGCACCGGCCCCGCGCACCCCAGTGGCTGCTGGACCGACACGCAAAGATTTACCGAGCACTGTCCGATTGGTCAGCCGCTGCCAGTGACGCACAACAAATCTCCTTTCAACATGAGCTTATTAATTGATAATTCTTCTTACAAGGTCTCAGACGGGAGAGGTGAGGAGGAGTTTGAGGGGGGGGGGGGGTGAAAGGGAAAGGGAAAGGGAAAGGGACGGGGAGGCAACGTGGGGATAGAAAATGAGGCAAAAACTATAAATAGTTCACAGGGAAAAGAAAAAGGCCATTTTCCCCGAGAAAGGTTAATGACACCACCGGGGCTCCTCCGACAATTCAGCTCACACTCTGACCGCACTAATTAAACTTGACTTAATCCACACGAATTCGAGTTCCAGTCAATGGGAGGCGAACAGGCGCTTCAGCTCCCCCCGCACATATCGTGCCGCGCTCTTCCAGTTACCGCGGTCCCGCTCCATGTGCACCAAGTGACGGCTGCTGTCATCCCCAGCCGCCTCCTACTGACAGCAGCGGGACGAGTTATTGCTAAAGTCGTCTGTTCTCAGGTATCGTCACCTCCGGACGCGTCGGTCCGGGACAACAGTCCCGACCACGCGGGGTGAAGGTGGCGTTTGCGACCGCTAACCGGAGGGTCAAAAAAATGAGCCCTGGTTTTAGAGAAAGACGAAAAACACGCCGCGACGTCTTTCTGTCCTCTCTCACGCGGTCAGCTCGAAAGTTTGCCGCGTCAGAGAGCAGCGGCGGCGGCGGCGCTTCGTACCTGAATATGTGATGCGAGCGGGGTCCTGCGTCCGTGGCCGGTGCGTCCGCCTCTGTCCGTCTCCGACTGGCAGCGCGCTCGCTGAATCTGTACTTGGCAACCTCTCCGGCAAGCGCCGCTCCTGACGTCACCTCAGGGCAGGCCGGCCCGCGGACCAATCAGCGGCCGAGCTGCGGCGCTCAGGTAAACAGGCCCGCGACGCCAGCGGTCACCTCCCGTGCGGGCGATGAGGGTGTCGTGCGAAAGGAGGCAACCTGTGCCAGCAGTGGCCTGCTTGCCGCGGGAGAGCGCAGACGTCTGGCCATGGCTGACACGTCCAGAACAAGATTAACGGGCTCATTATCATGCCAATTAATTGTTTGTCATCCATGATGTTTTGCTGATCAGAAACGTTGCTTTGTGCAACATTAACTGACGGATTTCTTGCACTTTGGGAGCCTTTTTCGCTCTGATTGACTATAAATCTCTAGTGTTCAGTGTGAGGAGGTAGTAACTGCTGTTGGCTGTATTTATTCTTTATTTGCTCCTCCTTTGAACTCATTGTATTAAATTACAGGCCCACTGGCCTCATCATCACAGTTGCCAAAGTCACTGGATGTAGCCTCACGTTAATTGATTCTCGACAAACGCTGAAAATAAAAAGCGACTCCAGGGAGTTCATGTCCATCTCATGGCCAGCTTGGCTCCAGTGCGTTGTCAGTCTGTGATGGATTAGTGCTCCATCTAGTGGATTAAATGACCCCCACTCGTGCAAGGTCAAGTCAGTGAGGAGTTTTAAAAGATCTGCCGAGAGGATTAGAGATGATATGTTACATCATGTATGTTGTGCATCAGGGAGACTCAGACAGAGGAACAAAAGCAGGGTCCTCTTTATGGTTACATATCGATTTCAGTACGCCATTTCGAGACGAACCTCAACAAAAGTGTGTGATTATACAAAATTACAGTTATCCAAGGAAAAGAATGACAACAAACAAGACAAAAACTGAATCTTTCAAGTTCTGTTCAGGATATTTAACACACACACAGGCCTGGAAGAGTTTTTCTCTGGAATCCTGCATAGGCGGAGACGTAACAACTTAGAACCAAATGGTTTGTTTCGATAATTGCTGTTGTTTCATCACCAAGGAATCAGAACTGGTTTTCGTTTTCCAGGAAAGCAAAAGCAATACAGATGTAAGGCATAAACTTGATGAACGGGCGCTGCATTCCACTGGCTACACGCTCCAGAGTCTGGCAGAAGGGGTGCTGGCAAATTAAGGGAAGGTTCATCGGGATTTATTTTACAGAGCTGTTGTCAAATTTTCCTGATACTGAAGAAACAAGTGTTTCAAAAAATCAGTTTCAAACAGATGTTCTGTCTCGAATTGAAATGCTAGGATATTGTTTCTTGGTAAAGACAAGACATTTTTAGGAAATTCAGACGGAATGACTCACACAACCTTGAATTTCGTGTGAAATTTGAACACAAAAGAGCTGGCAACCTGTCCTGTAGCTTTCGCTGTGGATGATGCGGACGAAGCCGATTCTGACTCCAGCCGCTTGGGGGCGCTGTGGTTTGAACGCGGCGGTGACTCCGGTCCAGTCAAACCTCCTTCGCCTCCGCCGCGAGCTGCCAGTTGCCTAGTGACGAAAAAACTATGGACGGATTCTGATTTCCTGCGTTTTCCAAATCCCGTCGCTGCCGCTGGGCTAACCAGAAGTTTTCCCTCACACATTTCACGTGTTTTTTCCCCCTTTTGCCACCGGATTATGGCATGAAAGAAGAGCGACTGGCTTCCGAGGGGCCCCGAGCGACGTTTCATTGTTTGTGACCGCGCCATGAAGCCTTTTGAGGAATGATGAATAATTATGTTTTCATCAGGGTCGTCGGCAAAGGGAGCTACGGGGAGGTGAACTTGGTGAAACACAAAGCAGACAGGAAACAGGTAACCAAACCAGAGGACGTCCCATTCGCTAACGGGCTTCGTTCGTGTTGAAGACGCAACCTTTGCGATTCAAACGTTCGGCGTTCGGCAGCAGCGCGGCTAACACGAAGTTAGCTCAAGACAGCTAAAAGCACACTGATTCATGGAGCTCACGTCGACGAGACACTGATTGACTTTGTTCACTATTTGATTTGATGCTCACGGGGAGGGAACATCTTCCTCCCGATTATCAAACAGCACATCGCGACGGCTTTTTTGTGTCTTTTTTGATCATCAGACTTTCAGTTTGCAAGATGAAATGATGTTAAATTAGCAGCAACATTTCTGCACTTTTCATAATTTGTAAACATAACCTAAGGTGTCATGAATCAAAATAGTTTGTCATTTTTAATGAGGGGGGGGGGTAAAAAATTTCAGATAATATTGTTAGTTAAAAAACTACTGAAGTAGTCGTTTATTCTGCATGTTTTGATCGTTTTTTTTTTTTAAAGAATTAGAAGAATAGAATAGAAAAGTACTTTATTCATCCCAGGGGGAAATTACTGTGGTACAGCAGCAGCAAGAAAGACACCAATTAACAGTTGAAAAAGGCTAAGTTAAATACTAAGTACAAAGTACAAAAAAACCAGTGAATGTACTAAGTGATAAGTGAAATAAGTGTTCAAAAAGTGCAATTGAAGAAACAACAGTGCAAGACAAGTGGTTTTACGGAGCAGAGAGCTGAGAATGCTCTCTGCCAGACAGAGGTGCGTTGTTGTACAAAGATATTGCTCTGGGCAGGAAAGATTTCCTGTAACGGTCCTTGTGACTTTCAGATCTGTCTTTACTGTTTGTTATTTTCACCCTGTGACTTTTAATCCTGTGCTCGTTTTGTCTCTTGCAGTATGTCATCAAAAAGTTGAATCTGACCGCCTCCTCCAAGCGGGAGCGGCGTGCCGCAGAGCAGGAGGCCCAGCTCCTGTCCCAGCTGCGGCACCCCAACATCGTGACCTACAGGGAGTCCTGGGAGGGCAACGACCGCCAGCTGTACATCGTGATGGGCTTCTGCGAAGGGGGCGACCTCTATCACAGGCTCAAGCAACAAAAGGGGGAGCTGTTACCTGAGAGGCAGGTTGTGGAGTGGTTCGTCCAGATAGCCATGGCGCTGCAGGTAAAATATTTAAATACTGCATGTAAATATTGTATTAGTACACACGGTGTTTAATCCCCGGTGTGGTGTTGCTTTTTAGTACCTTCACGAGAGAAACATTCTGCATCGGGACCTCAAAACCCAGAACATCTTCCTGACCAAAACCAACATCATCAAAGTTGGCGACCTGGGCATCGCGAGGGTGCTGGAGAACCAGAACGACATGGCCAGCACGCTCATCGGGACCCCTTATTACATGAGTCCTGAGCTCTTCTCCAATAAACCGTACAACCACAAGGTATCTGTGCAACGTTGTCACAATGTTTCAACTTCATTTCTTATACATAAGCTGGAGAGTATTATCTTCAAGGTGTCACGCTACAAGTTACGACTTAGCAAAGTCGTGAAGCAATACACAGTGTTGCGTTCATCGCTGAAACAGACTGTGAACGAGTCGATAAACGTGCACAAAAGTGTAACAGAGAAACTCATGCATCTCGTTCCTCAGCATAAAGTGTTGAAAACCTGTTTTTTCTGGTTGTACCAAGAAAGCCGAGCACTAAAACCTGGTTTCTCATCGCAATTTCTTCCTACGTCTTCAGTCAGATGTGTGGGCCCTGGGCTGCTGTGTGTATGAAATGTCCACACTGAAGCACGCCTTCAACGCCAAGGACATGAACTCGCTGGTGTATCGCATCGTCGAGGGAAAGGTTGGTTTCGAATGCTTCTCAAATGAGTTCGAGGGACTTCTTTACAGACCTTGTTTGAGCGTTTAGACGAGTTGGAGAGCGTCTCTTTTCTGCATCTCGAAGTTTTGTCACTTTTGATAAATACTTGTTGCTTTTTTGGACGGCCTTGAACATGAAGCGGTTTTTTGATTCCAACGGTCGCTGCCTGCTTGTTCTTCTGGTGCTCCCTCCAGCTGCCACAGATGCCCAGTCGCTACGATTCGCAGCTCGGAGACCTAATCAGGAACATGCTGTGCAAAAAACCTGAAGACAGGCCTGACGTCAAACTCATCCTCCGGCAGCCCTACATAAAACGACAGATTGCCATGTTCCTCGAAGCCACTAAAGAGTGAGAATCGCTGGCACCACAATGCGCTTCACTGCAACATCTTTTCCTTCTTTTCCCAACTTATTTTAAGTCGTTTATAAACCGCCTTGTCTTTTGTTTTTTTGATTCTCACTACTAAAGAAAAACTGCCAAATCCAGGAGAAAAGCCGTCAGCGGCAGCGGCGATTGCCGGACGTACAACGCAGCCTCTGCGTTGTCGTGTCCGCCCAAACCTGAAAAGACGCCTCCGAGTCCGGAGCCGCTTACTCGGGTGAAACGGGTGAGTTTGGGTTGCTTCAACTTCTAACTTTGCCTTCAAACACCTGTGTCGAGTTCGACAAAAACTGGCAGCACTTCAAAATTGTCCACTTTTTCCGATTAAACGCGTAATATTGTGTTTTTTCTGTCCACAGAAAGAAGAGAAGGTT